>CAJFCP010024606.1:57516-79980 GCA_904066005.1 Synergus itoensis | reverse complement strand
ATAAGATACGCATCTCGTTGCTTCTTTTGTAACAAAGTCAAGGTCCTGGGCGCGCTGAAATTTTAAAGAAAAGACGCGGCTAAAGTGTTCTGTTATTTGGGGATTTGGTATAATATGGAAAATCAGTTCAAAGGAGTTTGCGCAAGCGGCTTTGCCGGCAGTGCCATATACCCCAGGTAAATGAAGAATTGGTATTTATTATATATTTTAACGACGCCAATTTTGAAAAATATGACAAGTATATACGATAATTTTTCAAAAGTACTCAGCATGCAAGATTCCGATATGATAGCGCTGTTTCACCAAGATTCTGTGCAACGTGCAGACTTTACTGATCTTATAAAATACAATCAAAACTCTGTGATTTTAGGACTCGATGTTGGACAGAAAAAAATAGGAATTGCTAAGTGTAACATGTCTATTAATGTTGTTCTGCCACTCATGGTGATGAAGCGTCACTTTGCGATTGAGGAAGATCTTATTGAGATAAATAGTATAATAAGCTCAACAAGCCCAGAAAAAGTGATTGGATTTGTTCTAGGATTGCCTCGCCAGATGAATGGAACACTTGGCCAACAATCGGAATATATCATTTCATTTGCTAATGCTTTAAAAGAATTTTTCAAAATGCCAGTCGCTTTATATGATGAAAGACTGTCTACCAAAGCTGCAGATAAGCTTTTAAGTGAAACTCAACTGAGCAGGAAGAAACGCAACTCTATAGATGATAAATTTGCTGCAGCTCTGATATTAGATTCCTTTTTAAGGAGTCTTTCTATATTTTGAACTTGAATTATCTTCAATTGCTGTTAAAAGAAATTATTCAAGCATTTCATAAACATGAGAATATTTATCACAGGAACAGATACAAATGTTGGCAAGACACTTGTATCTGCTTGGCTTTGTCTTCATTTTGGGTTTTCTTACTGGAAGCCTATACAATCTGGATCTAGTGAAAGTCTTGATAGCGATATTATAAAAAGCATAGGAATTTTTACGTATACTGAAGCATATACACTGAAAGCTGCAGCTTCTCCACATTTAGCAGCACGTTCTGAAAATATTAAAATTAATTTAGATAATATTTTAGAAAATATTCCAGATTGTAATCGTTTGCTCATAGAAGGAGCTGGAGGCGTGATGGTTCCTCTGAATGAAAATGACTTAATAATAGATCTTATAACAAAACTCAAAGCTCAAGTTATAGTTGTTTCTAGAACAACTATTGGAACCATTAACCACACTTGTCTCACTATCAATGCACTGCGCGCGCGCAAGATTCCAATTCTTGGTGTGATTATGAACGGAGAGCCAAATCTTGAAAACAGAATGGCTATAGAAAAGTACAGTAAAACACAAGTGTTACATGAGTTACCTTTTTTGAATCTAATCTGCCGCGAATCCTTAATCGAATCTAAACCTTCACATAAATTATGCTTATGAATTAGAGGTTATTTCTAAATTATGCGAATATACTGATCAAACTCTATTCAAGAATTGGCATCACTTCTCTTCTGTCGTGCTTTCTCTCTTTCCCAATCTCTTTGCTTGATTGTTTCACGTTTATCATGTTGCTTTTTCCCAACTGCAACTCCTAGAGATACTTTTGCTCGGTTTCTATGGTTAAAATAAATGTTGAGAGGGACAAGGGTAACACCTTTTTTCTTAATGAGGCCTATGAACTTCTTAATCTCACTTGCATGCAATAATAGCTTTCTTGGGCGCAGTGGGTAATGATTAAACCTGTTGCCCTCGGTATATTCAGGAATATGCGCATTTAAAAGATAGATCTCACCCTCCATCTGCGTCGCGTGAGATTCTGATATGCTGACTTTACCATTGCGCAATGACTTCACCTCTGTGCCAGTAAGTACGATTCCAGCCTCCATTGTTTGCTCTATAAAATAATCGTAACGAGCTCTCTTATTCTGAGCGATCAGCTTGCGTATATTTTTATCCATTCCAAGATCACATAATACAAATTAACTCTCTCCTCTTGAAGAAATTTTTGAACATTCAAGCATTGTCTTAGAATGTCTAGAGACGGAATTAGTCATAAAATAATTGTGAATAGGGTTTTCTATCACATCACTCTGAAATTCTCTAACTTTTTTTACAGCTTCCATATTCATTTCATTCTTCACTATACATCCAACATTATCAAAAACAGTTGAGATGGAGCACATCTTCTTTCTCACATCTTGAATTGAAGTATATTGTAAGTCATGGCCTAAAAATTTTGCTAACTCATTAATTATTTCCCAATCAGCCTTGGCATGGTTTGGTGGATATGAAGCAATACGAGTTCTTTGAGCTCTTCCCTCAAGGTTCACATATGTTGCATCCTTCTCAGTATAAGCAGCGCCAGGAAGTATCACGTTTGCTCTATGCGCTCCTAAATCACCGTGATGTCCTTGATATATTATAAAAGCATCTTCTTTCACTGTACTAAAATCTAATTCATCCGCGCCAAGCAATATGATTATATTTGCATCTGTCATAATCTGCTTTGTACTTAAAGCACCAGAACCTGGTAAAAAACCTATATCTAAACCACCAACTCTTGACGCAGCACGCTGCAAAATATTTAATCCATTCCAATCTTCGCGCACCATTCCAGTATTTTCGGCAATAACTCTTGCGTAATGTAGGAATACTTCATAATCAGGGCGAGCCAAAATACCTGATCCGATTATAATCATCGGATTCTTTGCATTCTTTAAGTCAGCAAAATAATCATGCTCGGCATCTGCTATCTGTTTTAATATCCATGGGTTTACACCTAGATGCTTATATCTATACGTTAAATCAACTTGCTCTCCGATCAATGCAACATTCATGCCATTATGTATGCATGCCTTCCTAAGACGTGCATTCAGTATAGTCGCTTCATGTCTTGGATTGCTGCCAACTATCAAACACGCATCAGCATCTTCTATCCCGGCAATCGTAGTATTAAAAGTATATAATGCACGCACCTGATTTCCAAGAAGACTTCCATCCTGCCTGCAATCAAAATTATAGCTGCCTATTTTTGTTAATAATTCTTTAGTGAGGAGCATTGTTTCAACATCTATCAAATCTCCTGCGATCGCAGCAATCTTGTCAGGAGACGAAGCAGAAATTGCAGCGCCAATCGCCTGATAAGCTTCAAGCCATGATACTGTTTTAAACTTACCTCCAGCTTCCCTTATCATAGGTGTGTCAAGCCTTTGATACTTCAGCCCATCATATGAGAATCTGGTTTTGTCAGAAATCCATTCTTCATTAATATCTTCGTTTAGTCTTGGCAAAACTCTCATTACTTCGCTACCTCTTGAGTCAACTCTAATATTTGAGCCAACTGCATCCATCACATCTATAGTTTCTGTATTGCGAAGCTCCCAGCTTCTTGCTTTAAATTCGTATGGCTTTGACGTTAGTGCACCGACAGGGCAAAGATCTATGATGTTTCCAGATAACTCTGACGTTATGGATTTCTCGATACATGTAGAGATTTTCATATGCTCACCTCTACCAAGCGCTCCAAGCTCTTGCGTTCCTGCGACATCTTCTAAAAACCTGATGCACCTAGTGCAATGTATGCACCTTGTCATATGTGTAGTGATCAATGGACCTATGTTTTTATCTTCTACGACTCTCTTACATTCATTATATCTACTGAAGCCTCTTCCATATTTTATGGCTTGATCTTGAAGATCACACTCTCCACCTTGATCACATATTGGACAATCTAGCGGATGGTTTATAAGTAAAAATTCCATTACACCTTCTCGTGCTTTTCTCACGAGTGGAGTGTTTGTGTGCACAACCATCCAATCTGATATAGGATGAGCACAGCTGGCCACAGGCTTTGGAGACTTTTCAACCTCAACAAGGCACATCCTACAATTTCCTGCTATCGCCAGTCTTTCGTGGTAACAAAATCTTGGAATCTCTATACCAAGCATTTCACATGCTTGAATAACAGTAGTCCCATTTTCTACTTCTATATCTACCCCATCCACCACAATCTTTGGCATTGGCCGAATTCCCCTTGTTAAATTAGTATTTAATCAAAATCCCGCTTGAGTAAAAATTGATAATGCAGCAATACAAGGACATAACCTTCAAAATAAAACCGGTTATCAGCGCATTTCAAAAACATAAATCACAAGAAGGAAAGTATGTATATTGCTAATAATATATAATGTGTCCCTTAAGTGCAGCTAAATTTTATATTAAACCAAAGTATATAGCTATAAAGCTGCACTTAAATAAAAAGTTGCCTGCGTCATAATTCTAAGAAGCCCAAGGATTTATCCTGACCTACAAGTAATTATGATGCAGGCAAAATCCAGCAGAAAAAGTGGCAAAATTGCCAAAAACCTTATGGATTTTATTAAGTAATATTTGCAAGTATTAGAAATTATATATCCGAAAATTAGTGCATGGCCTTCCCCAAGCTAATTTTTATACATTTAACTTTCCGCAAAAATTGATTTGCGAGAAGCAAAAGAGATTTTTGACGGACAGACACATTAAGACATATCAGAAATTTGCCTACAGAGAGCATAAACCAATATGTCAAATTCTTCCAATGTTTTAAATGATAGTGTGATTGAGCCAGAAGAACCACTTAACTTTATCTCAGTTTTGCAACCAAGATTATTGGACATTTTCTCCTCCAGTGATAGTAAATCTAGATCTTTTTCTTCAGGAGCGTTTCCAATATTCTCAGAAGATTTAATACGAGTCACAGTTACAGAATCTTTCTTAACTTTTTTTGCTCTTGCAAGTTGCTCGGTCTCCCGCACGTTAAGTCCACGGTCTATAACCTGCTTTGCGAATTCTACAGGCTCATCGCTTGTGAATATAGCTTTTGCATGCCCGACAGAAATCTGATTTTGATCGACCCATCCTTGCACTTCTTGAGGAAGCCTTAGTAGTCTTATCATATTTGCTATATGACTTCTGCTTTTGTTCAGCTTCTCTGCAAGCAGATCTTGTGTATAACTAAATTGATCTATTAATTGCTGATATGCCTTTGCTTCTTCAATTGGAGTTAAATCTTCTCTCTGTATATTTTCAAGGATCGCAATCTGCAAAAGCATAAGATCGGAGCAATTCTTAAAAATCACAGGTATTGTCTTGAGACCCGCAATAATAGAAGCTCTCCATCTTCTCTCGCCGGAAATTATGCAATATCTCTTATTTTTACCTTTAGCAACCAAAATAGGCTGAAGCACTCCATATTCTTTGATAGAATCGCTCAACTCCTGAAGTTCATCACTTGTCATAGTACTCCTCGGCTGGTATGGATTAACCTCCACATCATCTATAGAGATATATATCATATGCTCATGATTTCTTTCATCTAATTGCAGCAGTGATGCTGCATCTGTAGAAATCAATGCTGATAATCCCTTACCAAGGACTTTACGTTCAGTTGTCATTATAGTAAATTATTTTTAATATCTACATGCATACTAAATCATACTTCAAAATTTGCGCCTTTTAAAGATCGCTTGTTATAGGCGTTGCTGGCAGTGCTTGTATTGATTGATTATACATGCCACCTTAGTTCTTCCTAGCGCTTTTTGAAGTCTCACTTCGTATGTGCGTAAGTTAAATACCAATTCTTCTCTTCTCAAGAGAGGCAGTACAAAAAGAGAAGTAATCAAAATATGTTGTGACAAATCATCAGATCTTTTTGATGCTTTCTTTTCAGGGCTGCAGTGCTTACCTAAGCTACATGCTAGTTAATTAATAAGTATTTTTAGCTAAAAATTCTTTTGCAAGCATCATATAAGCTATGGAGCCAAGGCATACAACATCATATAAAATGGCTGGCATTCCATGCGAAGGAGCTTCAGACAATTTGACGTTTCTTGGTATAACAGTATCATACACTAGTTTTTTCAATTTTTCTCTTACGTCTTTTGCAACTTGTTGAGATAACCTATTTCGCTTATCACTCATTGTTAGCAAAACACCCTCTATATAAAGGTCACGATTTACTGCCGATTTTATAAGTTGTACAGTATTAAGTAGATGTGCAAGTCCTTCAAGCGCAAGAAACTCACATTGCAAAGGAATAAGTACGGAATGAGCAGCTGCCAATGCATTCATTGTCAGAAGTCCAAGAGAAGGGCAGCAATCTATAAATATATAGTCATAATCTGCATTCATATGCCTTAGCCTTGATTTGAGCAAAAACTCCCTTCCATCAATATCAGCAGTTTCAGATTCTATAGCAGCAAGGTCGACAGTTGCTGGAATAATATCAAGGTTTGGAATCTGAGTTTTTACTATAGAAGATTCTACTGCAAGTCCATGCGACAATAATTTATATACATCATTATCTCTTTGCTGGTTTGATAGACCAACGCTTGTACTAGCGTTGCCCTGTGGATCAAAATCTATGAGTAATATAGAACTTCCAACCACGGCAAGCGCAGTGGACAAATTAACAGCAGTAGTGGTTTTACCCACTCCACCTTTTTGATTAGCAATAGCGATGATCTTAGAGCGCGTCATGTCTATTTTTCTGCAGATTAGAAATCGATATAATACTAGAATTCGGCTTATGAATATTATTATAATTTTCGAGATCAAAATGCCAATCTCTCATAAGGCTACTTACTTCTTTCTGCCAATCCTTTCCTTTATGTAGCAGATAATTAGTATTTTGCCCAGCAATGTGTTTCGTATAATCAAGCAGCATCACAGTA
The DNA here is from genome assembly GCA_904066005.1 of Synergus itoensis. Lineage (NCBI taxonomy): Eukaryota > Metazoa > Arthropoda > Insecta > Hymenoptera > Cynipidae > Synergus > Synergus itoensis. The sequence continues at coordinate 73,267 of CAJFCP010024606.1, read as the reverse complement.
TCACAAAATGCTCTTGATACTATCACATCAAATACACTGCTTTTTGCATCTCTAACATCTCCACAGACCACTTGCGCATTAATTTCAAGCATTCCATTGACTTCTAATAAAAACGCAGTCTTCTTGCTATTTTTCTCAAATAATACGCAATTATAGCCGAGTATTGCAAGTATCATTCCAGGAAACCCACCTCCACTTCCTATATCTGCTATACTAAAATGCTTATTTTTAATAAATCTGCTCAAAAGTGCAGAATCTAATATATGTGGAATTAGATCTTCATATGTCAAGACAGAGCGGGAGACAAGATTTATTTTTTTATTCCAGAGCAGCAGTAGTTCAGAATATTTCTGCAATAGCTCTAATTCTCTTGTACCAAAATAATCATTTAAACTTTCTTGCATATTAATTAATAAAACATAAAACAAAATGTAAAAGTTACTTATAGATAATTATTTTTAGTTTATGATGTTTAATCACTATGAATATAGAACATATCTACTCTGCAAAAACATCGATTTTAAAAACCTTAGTAAGATTGCTCACGGCTCAATTTTTGCACTTATTTAAATAAGTTATCCATTATAAAATAATTCACATAACTAACAGCTCTCGTTAAGTTAATTCATTTACCAAGCAAAGCCATCAAATCTGACCATTCACGTTTAGATATGCCGCTTTCTTCTTGAGCAACAATCTTACCATTAATCATAGCTCTGATCACATTTAACGCAGCTTCCGATATGTGGGCCCCACCGAGTTTATAATTGCTGAAAGCTTCGTATGTGTATGGCACCCATTTCTTCACAAGTTCTAGTATTACACCAGCATATTCTCTAATCTCAAACTGCGCATGCGGATCAGCACGCAGCTTCAAGAAATGCAGCAGATTATGTAAATCTATCTTCCAATACCACTGTGTATAATAATTTAGTGATAGATTCATCCTTGCAAGTTCTCTAGTAAGTCCATCTCTTCCTTGATCTATGACTTCACCAGTTGCGTCATCCATATTCAGCATTCGCATATAATTGCGATATAGCATGCTTGCATCATGTTTTAGAATCTCTAGCACTTCATTTGCTTCGTGATCAGAGAGCAATGCATCGCGTCCCTGTTTATTTAATGAAGATTGTTTTGCTAAATGTTCACGCTTTGGAATATAAAACTCTCTATCTAAAACAGAATAACGCGCTGAATATTCATTCACACTTGCAGTTCTATGTCTAATCCACTGACGTGCTATAAATATAGGAAGCTTTATGTGCAATTTTATCTCACACATCTCAAATGGCGTGGTATGAGAATGCCTCATCAAATAATTTATTAAGCCTTTGTCTTCATTTGCTCTTTTTGTCCCGCGGCCGTAAGAGACGCGTGCAGCTTGCACTATAGCTGCATCATCTCCCATATAGTCTATAAGCCTTACAAACCCATGATCTAGCACAGGCAAAGTTTTCTGCAACATTTCCTCTAGTGCTGGGACTGTAGGGCGCAACGTCTTATAAGACTCTCCTTGCAATTCTTCTGACATGAAATTTAATTAGATTAAATATGAAGCTCTAAAACAGCAAAATCATGATAAAAATAGCTTTCATAACTTACTGCAGAGAGACAAAACAAATAGAAATTTTTGAGAATGTTAGCGCAAGTCAAAAACTTTTCCAATAATTAAATACAGAATTAGCATGTAAAATTAAATATTCAAGATATTACCTGTATTATAAGCACTATCTGTAAAGTTATTGTGCAGACTACTTTGGCATGATTTTCTATATAATACCAACTTCCCAAGTAACAGAATACTTTAGTTTAGTTCTTTTCTTTAAAATTTAAGCCCGCGCATGGCAGCTTGTGTTTCTAGTGCAGCTAAACTCCAATCTTATCTGAAATATATAAAAGTATTTGATTCAGAAATTAACTTGTGCTCTAAAAAATCATGCTTTTACAATCCTCCAATCCTCGCGCGTGCACTTACTTGAGCCCAGCGCATAATTCGACAAATGAGCAAGCAGAAATACTCGCTGTACTACTAGGCAATCTTTTTATCATCATTAATCTTGCAAAATTCCCATATGCTTTTCAGACAAAATGTCACCAGCTATATTATTTAATATCAGGTACACACATCAATATATATAATCATCATACTTTTCAAAATTGACGTCTTGTGAAAATGATCCTTATATATTTCGTGATACATTGCATATTAATTCTTCTAGCTCTTTTTGAAGTCTAATACCAACTCTTCACTTACTTGCGGTATACATCAGCTTTTTCTTATTTATTAAATAATTATTTTGGCTGTAGATACTGCTTTTCGTATATATAAAACTATAAACACAATAGTTTATTTATTGTCATTCTTATCGTTTGTTATCTCACTCCAAAAATTCTTTACCTTACTAAACAAACCTTCATCTTCGGACTGTTCATTTTTGTATTCATTGTCAAATTCTTTCAGCAATTCCTTTTGGCGAGCTGTCAAATTTGAAGGAACTTCCACTTTAACGCGCACAAACATATTGCCAAATTTATTTGATTTTAAGATTGGCATGCCCTTTCCAGTTACTTTCAACTGCGTATCAAACTGCGTTCCTTGTGGCACAGCGACTTTTACCAAAGAACCATCCAAACACTTTACTTGAATTGCACCACCAAGCGCTGCGGTAGTCATTTTTATACTCACAGTGCAATAAAGATCATCTTTTCTTCTCTCAAAAATAGGATGTTGTAAGATATTAATAAATATATATAAATCACCTGCAGCTCCGCCACGCACTCCACATTCGCCCTCTCCAGCAACTCTGATCTTTATGCCATCTTCGACACCAGCTGGGATATTCACAGTAATCTTCTTCTCATTTTCAATTCTACCTTGACCGTGACAGCTTCTACACGGATTTTTAATTACAACACCCGCTCCTCCACACGTTGAACAAGTTCTTTCAACCATGAAAAATCCTTGTTGTGAAACTGTTACACCTTTTCCTCCGCATGCTAAACACGACATGTTTTCATTATTTTTGTCAGCGCTGCCACTCCCTGTGCAGCTCTCGCAACGTACTGCAGTCTTATACTTAATATCGTATTTCTTACCAGAGCAAGCTTCTTCAAGAGTAATAGATAGATTATATCTCAGATCTGAGCCACGTACCTTAGTTTTTCTCTTATTGCCAGATCCTCTTGGGCCTCCACCAAAATCCTGAAAAATTCCATTAAATATGTCTGCAAAATCTGAGAAGTCGTGTGAAAACCCAGCTCCAGGCTGTCCTTGCATGCCATCAAACGCAGCAGAGCCATATCTATCGTAAGCAGCTCTTTTATTCTCATCTTTTAATACATCATATGCTGCTGTTAGCTCTTTAAACTTTTTTTCAGCTTCTGGGTTCCCCTGATTACGATCTGGGTGATACTGCATTGCAAGCTTTCTATAAGCTTTTTTAATCTCATCGGCAGATGAATTTCTACTGACTCCAAGTAGAGCATAATAATCTTGTTGCACAGGTTCTCCCTAATTTTAATCCTGTTAATTTTTCAAACTTACAACCAGCAATATGCTAATAAAAGGTTGCAAGCAAAAGCTCCTTAATATGCAAAACAATCAGCCAATTTGCAATATAAAAAGTACAATATCTTGCTTCAGACGAGCCACAGAACTACATCTTACCCTGTGTCACATGTGGTTTCGCAGCCTTATATATTCCTCATACTTTTCAAAATTGGCGCATTTAAAAAGCTCATTATGTATTTTATATACACACGCGCTACAATTCTTCATAGCTCTTTTTGAAGGCTCACTTTATATATACATAATAAATATCAACTCTTTATTTATCTACGGTATATAAGTGAAATGACACTGTTTTAGATAGTGCAAAAAGTGAAAAATTCAATGGCTCATCAAGATAAAATATATCTTTCTACTAAATATCTTGCTTGTATAATATCAACTCTTCATTTACCTGCGGTGTATACATGATTATCTTTAATGTGTGAAGTACTATATTATTACTTGTAATATCTACACTCGCTAAATTTGCAACAAAACTCTATTTCATTGAATTTTTATCATATCAAGATAAAAATTTGAGATCTAGCAGTGATTTGTTAACATATGCTTAATATATCGAATGCGACAATGTTGCTCAAACCTACTGCTGCAAAGGCTTATCAAGCAAAGTTATCATGAAGAATAAAAAATTATCGTATTAATCATCAAAAGAATATATTATTGATATCTGAAGCCTGAATTTTAGGACTCCTTACATTTATGACATTACATATTCACATTTTATTTGTAGACTTCACTGTGAGTTTATCGCATAATCACCTCCCGCAAGGTTGTCATCAAAAAATGGAGGACGATGAGGGTGTATAATTATATTTTACGTTTTATTTATATTACGATATTCCATTCTATTTTGTGCTTTTATACTACTTGTTACGCATCAGAAAATGTAGCGATAGGCAATAACTCTTTAAAAAGCCAATTGCACCAGAATGCTACTGTAGTAGATCTAAATAATGCTATATATAGCGCTCCTGTAGTTAATCAGGCTCAGAATATTGAGCCGCAAGATCACAATCACTGTGTTAGTGCTATTTCTATATATGAAAAAAAGTATGGTTTACCTAGAGGCTTGCTTCAGTCTATTGCTCTAGTTGAATCCGGTCTATGGAGCAAAAGTAAGAAAAAGCTGTTGCCACATCCTTGGTCTCTAAATATAAACGGTAAAAGCTATTACTTTAAAACGCAAGCAGAAGCTTTAGCGTTCTTTAAGTCTTCTCTTGCACGTGGAATTGAGAATATAGATGTAGGATGTGGTCAGGTGAATTGGCGTGTACATGGCAAGTATCATTTCAAGAAACCTGAAAATGCTCTTAATCCAACTTATAATATAGCTTATGCTGCTTATTTTTTATCAAAAAACTTTGCAGAAACTAGAAACTGGAGAGGAGCAATAGCAATGTATCATTCCAGAAGCAAGGAAAAAGGTGAAGAATACTATGCAAAAGTAAAGAACGCATGGCAAACAGTCAATAAATCTGCTCCAAGCGTGCTTTATGCTGCACATTCTAATACTAAAACTCCTATGTTGAATGGCTCTAGGACGCATCATAAGCTGCTTGTACAAAATACACAAAAAATGCTTGATAAAAAAACAAAGTCTAGCACTACTGTAAGCGTTGATTCAAGCGATGCACTGTCAGACGATATTATAGTTTTTGCTCGTAGTGGTGTAAATTCATCTGAAAGACCAGCAGTAATTCAGTAGATCTCTATCAAATTTTGATTGATGAATTAGTACGTGCGCTTATAAAAGTCTCGAAAGTGCGCATGAAATAGTGCTTGGAGCGCAAAAATAGCGCTTTAAATCCGTAAGAAAATATTATAATAAACGCAAAACCCTTACGTATTTTGTAAAAATAGTCTTTGCGCGCGGCACAGGACAAATTATAATTTTTGGCGGATGAGCGAATTAACAATAAATTATGCTTTTATTTATACAAACATGTCAGTTTAAGTGAGGCTATGTTTATGGGTACTTATTTAGCATAAGTATGCTTGCTTATGTTCTAGAATATGGAGAAAGAGGAGTATGTGTCTCTTTCTTAGCTCCAAATTATTTATTTTTAACTACCAAACCTTGCATTTGATAAATCATTTAATAGTCAGTTGAAAAGAGCAGGGAGCTTTATGTTTAAGGTCAAGTAAAAGATTTTTATGACATTAAAAGCTTCATCTGCTTGCAAGTGCTATTTAGATAGAAACTAAAGATATAAAGCTCATGTAGTGTTTTTAGCAAAAACTTTGCTATTTTTTCTAGGGAGCTTTGACATGAAGCCGTGAATCACGGCGACTTTCAAACATTGCGTTTTGACGATTATCTATTTTTAGTATGCACTGATGAAGGCGGTGCTATATGGCTAAAGCGTTATAGTACTATTTCTCTCTAATGCAGTCAAAAATTGAAAGCCAATTTTGAAACTCTTCTATATTATTTACTATAATTGGTGCTTTGCTGTCATGTTGGCTTAAGAATCCTTCTTGTTGTATTCGATCCATCTGCTTTTTTATATCATCCCAAAATCCTAGATAGTTGAATAGCACTATTGGTTTTTTGATCATAGCAATTCTATATAATACCATAATTTCAAAAAATTCATCTAAAGTTCCATATCCCCCAGGTAATATTAGAAATGCATCAGCAATTTCAATCATAACTTTTTTTCTAGTTTGCAGGCATGGTGTTTTAATGAGTTTTGTGCTATTGGTATTTGGAACTTCAGATTTCAAACCATCAGAAAGAATACCTGTTACAAAACCACCTTCAGAGACAGCTGCTGCAGTTACAATGCTCATAAGACCTGTGTTGCCACCACCGCATACTATATTTATATTCTTCCTTGCGATTATTTTGCCAACAATTGTTGCAAGTTCAATAATTCTGTCATTACGACCTTTTTTTGCTCCACAAAATATGCAGATAGTTTTTGTGATTGGCATAAATTTTTATATTTTATAGTCCATCCGCCAAAAATTTATTTGCACAAGCAAATCAATTTTTGTGGAGAAGTTCAATGTACAAAAATTAGCTAGGGAGCTGCCATGCACTAATTTTTGGATATATTAATTGCTCCTGTGCCACGCGCAAACACTACTTTCACAAAATCCGTAAGGTTTTTGTGCTTATTACAACATTTTCTTACGAATTTAAAGCGCTATTTTAACACTCGTGGCAGCATTTTATGCTGCTTCTGAGACTTCTGGTGCGCGTACTTTATAAGAGCTATAATACTTGAGATATATTCTTCGTCATACTTCAAACAGAACTAGAAAGTCTGTCCGTCAAAAATCGATTTACTGCACAAATAAATTTCTGCTGAAAGTTAAATGTACAAAAATTAGCTCTTATATCAAATTGAAGTTAATATAGATTTTTAGTTTTTTCTAAAGCTGTTAGGATATTTTCTATCTTCCATATCTTCTATCACGAGCGCTAAAGTCTTTAATTGCATCAATCAAATCAGCTTCAGAAAAAGCAGGCCATAGTTTATCGCTAAAATAGAGTTCAGTATATGCAATTTGCCATAGTAGAAAGTTACTAATCCTTCTTTCGCCGCCCGTTCTTATAAGCAGATCAGGATCTGGAATATCACTATTAATAAAGTTATCAAATAACTTGCTTGTAATCGTGTTAGGCTCAATTTTATTTGAAATAACGTATTTACACATTTCGAGCGCAGCATTTCTTATTTCATTTCTTGCACCATAACTAATAGCAATTACTAGGTGAAATTTATTATGTGCAGAGGAAGATTCAGCTATTTGCATTAATTCTTGTATTGCAGGATCTAAGCTTGATTTATCTCCTATGAATATTACTTTGACGCCACTGGATATTAGATCTTCTGTGTTATTTAGTAAATACTTATGTAGCAAGTTCATTAAATTTGACACTTCACTATTTGGTCTTGCCCAATTCTCAGAAGAGAAAGCGTATAGTGTTAAATATTTGACGCCATTTGCTATGGAGGCTTTTAATATTCTTTCTGCTGCTACTATTCCCTCTCTGTGTCCTTCTTCCTTCCTTAGTCCATTTTGTAGAGCCCAGCGCCCGTTTCCGTCCATGATGATTGCGATATGTTTAGGGATCTTTTGCATTTTAGCTAACTATATTATTCCTCACAATCTTTCAAATAATCTATAGAAACTTTTTTGAGACCTGTTCGATCGAATAGTACTTGAGCTATACTATCATATACATTTAAGATTATTCCAGTTCCGAACACATTATGTTCTACTTTCTTACCAGATTGAGTATTGATTGGCTGTTTTGTTCGTTGAGCGTTATTGATATCTTTTTTCTTCTTCATCAGCAGTTCTGACATATCTTGGCAGCTTTCGCTAGGTAGCTCATCTAAAAATCTAGATGGCGTGGAAGATTGAATTGACCCATATACGCTTCTGGTATTTGCATATGAAATGTATAGTCTTTCTTTAGCTCTTGTGATTGCAACATACGCAAGGCGTCTTTCTTCTTCTATTCCGGTATTTCCAGATTCTGAGACTGTTCTTGCGCTAGGGAATAACCCTTCTTCCCATCCAGGAAGAAAAACATTAGAAAATTCTAGTCCTTTTGCGGCATGTATGGTCATTACGTTCACTTTATCATCATTATAAATCGCGTCTGTATCTCCAAGGAGGCTTACATGCTCTAAATACGTTGACAAATCTGGAAACTCTTTAATGCTATTTACTAATTCTTTGATATTGTCCAGTCGCTCTTTTGATTCTTCTGTGTCTTGATTCTTCCACATTTGCTTATATCCACTTTCGTCAAGCATGATATCTATGACTTCTGTGTGATTCATATTGTTCAATAAACTTCTCCAGCGTGCCAGTTGTTCAAAAAATGATAGAATTGCGGCAGCTGTTTTCCCCTTGATAGTTTGATTTTCCACCATATTGGATGCTGCTGCAAATAAAGATATACTATGAGTTTTTGATGTCTCATATATTTGCTGCATTGTTGCATCTCCTATTCCTCTTTTTGGAATATTGATTGCTCTCTCTAGTGCAAGACCATCATCTAAATTAACAAGCAATCTTATGTACGCAATGATATCTTTAATTTCTGTGCGTTCATAAAATTTTGTACCTCCGACTATACGATATGGTATTCTAAAAGCGTTTAAACTTTCTTCAAAATTTCTTGTTTGATAACTCGCGCGCACAAGGATTGCGACTTCTGAAAGTGGTTGTTTATGTAATCTATGCAATACATCTATCTCATCTGCTACAAATCTTGCTTCATGCTTATCATTAAAGAAGCTGTATAGCTTTATCATTTCCCCATGAGAATCTGCTGTCCATAAGGTTTTGCCATGTCTTGATCTATTATTTGAGATGAGTTGAGTGGCGCAATTTAAAATATAAGATGTGGATCTATAATTTTGTTCTAGTCTTACAACTTTAGCATTGCGAAAATCTTTCTCGAATCTCAGTATATTCGCAACTTCAGCGCCGCGCCATCCATATATTGCTTGATCATCATCTCCAACGCAGCATATGTTACTATTGCTTTGTGTCAGTATTCGTAGCCACAAATACTGAATTACATTTGTATCTTGATATTCATCTACAAGTATATACTTAAATTTTTCCTGATAATATGATCCGACATCAAGGTTTTCATTAAAAAGAACTACATTATATAGTAGAAGATCACCAAAATCCAAAGCACCAAGTGATAACAACCTATTTTGATATTCCGCATAAAGCTGGCGCATCATCCCTCTTGCAAACCCACCAACTTCAGATTCTGGAACTTTATCTGGTGTCCAGCTTTTATCTTTATATCTGCCGATGATGTATAGCATTAGTTTAGGAGGATACTGTTTTTCATCAATACCAATATCTCTTAGAATTTGTTTTGCGATTCTCAATTGGTCTTGAGTATCAATGATTGTGAAATTATTTGACAATCCCACTTTACTCGCATGGTAGCGCAATATCTTTGCAGCTATAGAGTGAAAAGTTCCGATCCACATTCCATCCACAACGTCACCGACAAAGCTTCTGATTCTCGATTTCATCTCGCTTGCAGCTTTGTTTGTAAATGTCACTGCAAGTATTTGATTTGGTGAAGCTGCGCCAAGTGATATAATGTGTGCTATTCTAGTTGTAAGCACTTTTGTTTTTCCTGTGCCAGCTCCTGCAAGAACAAGTATTGGGCCGTCAATGTGTGAAACAGCATCCATCTGATGCTCATTTAGTCCGTATGGATATTCAAGTTGTGCTTTATTCATCTATTTGTTCCATTTGTTGCATGTATATTGCAATTAAACTAATGTATTAGTTAGGAATTAGGAGTTTGTTAATGATAAGGGAAATTTGCAAATATAGCTTTGATACTTTACATGAGCTATGAATGCTATGCAAGTTACATTACTACATCATATTTTCTATGTTCATATGCATCTTCTGAATCATTGGTGACATGTTCATACTGAGCATCAAATTCTTGATGTTGAATATGTGAAAACAAGATTTTTCCTTGTAGTGTTAATGCCTCACAGCAGTTGGAAAAAGCGCTATGTATTTCCTCTTTAACATAATATGGGAATCCATGTTCTGTTTGGATTTCACACTCTAACTTTCGTAGGCTAGACTTACTAGTGAATTTGCCATCCATGACAATTGGTCCAAGATTACGCAAATCTATTTCTAATTTAAAATTTAGTGTTTTATCTGGATTTTGAGAATTATCGTCATCTTTTTTTTCTTCTTCATTCTTTATATAAATCTTGCAGAACTCAATTTTCCCGTCATAAAAGAAAGGCAGCATTATAATCTGATACTCTAGAGATGCAGTTTGTGTATAAACCTCTCTCAGCAAACTTAATATATTCGTTTTTTGTGTTGATGATGAGTTTTCTGTGGATTCATCTTTAGAGGTTCGCTTTATTCCAGCAAGTAGTCTCATCATTTCAAAAACAACATTGATTTGTGAATGATGATTAGTTTCTTTTGAAAATGATGGGAGTAAACCATAATCCATGTTTTTTATGTCGCTTGCGTTTCTAATATTTTCTTCCGTTTTCTGAATTAAATTCTTAAGTAATTCGAAATTCTCAGCAATTTGTACTTTAGTTGGGCTGGTTATGGTAATGTTATCTTTGTTCATTTCAAGTGATGTGAGTTGAATCACTAAGAACTCATCTCCTTTTTTCATGTGCATCCAGGAATAGCTGTCGTGGATAAAGCAGCCAAGCATAGTTTTGATAGATGTTACATTATATTGTTCATGAGTGATCAAATTGCATTTTAAGTATAGTGCTCCGTCTTCATTTATCAAAAACTCTTTTCCAGCCATACGAGAAATAACATTACTATCTCTGATTATAACAAAATTGCCTTTTATTTTATCTTCTGGCTCTATATTTGCCGATAACAATTCATTTGAAAGTAGTTTTCTTGCTGGTGAATTTTCCGAAAATATTGAATTCCAAAACTGTTTATCTATGTAAATGCTTTTTAGTTCTACTTCTGGTCTTTGTATTCCCATGCTTATTTTGTCTCGAATGACTGGGATTTCACTATATTTCACTTGACTATCTGCGTTTGTTGTAGCATTACTTGCGAGATTTTTATTTATTATAATTTCAAGCGTTTTAGGAGTTTGCGGCCTTTCTTGATGTATGTCTGAGATATTTTGTTTTTCTTGTGTTATTTTGAGTGTTATTAAAGAATCTGTTAATTGTTCCACTTCTATTTGAATGGCTCCGTTAAAGATTGAGTGTCTTCCTTGGCGCGTTAGTACTATTTCTCCAAAATTTGTTTGAATTAGAGTTTCGCCATTTTGCATTTCTTTCGCAAAGCCTTTGAAACTTGCACCGTTTTGCAGATTTTTGAAGCTGTCTGAGATTGTAACGATACTACTTGTGTCAATATTAATCTTTCCGGTATCAGATACTTGTAATTGTGCGTTTATAGGCGTTGTTGTGTGCATTTTATTTTAGTAAAAATGGTTTTACTAGTTGAGACGTAAGTTTCCTACTTCAATAAAGCTGGACATTATACTGTAGCTTATACAAAATGTAAGCGGTATAATTAAATTATCATCTAGCATTCTACTTGCGAGGTATAACTCAGCAAATGTGGTAATGATGATTGAAACAAGTAGTACAGCTATAAATTGTAGATTAGTGTTATTGTATAATATTGCAGTAGGAAAGACAGCAAAAATCGATGCTATAAAAAATGCACATGTTCCTTCTAAAGTTTTCTCTCTTATCTTATATTTGCCATATGTCTTCCCTATAAGTGCTGCTGCAGAATCCGCAACTGCTAGTATGAAGAATGCCATAACAAATATAATTTTTGGTACGAATGTTATACATATGACTGCGCCTAAAAGCAAATAACTTGCTCCGCTTATTCTTTCATTTTCATGTTCTCTAAATATTGAGGATATTCCTGTAATATTTATGAGGTTTTCAAATATGCCAGAGTCTTTTAATACCCTCAGTCTTAATAAATCGAATATTAAACATAGATTTAATATAATGATAAATATAATGATAGAAGTAGAAAAATCGGTTAACATATAGAAGATAGGTATCAAAACCGATGTCATGTGTACAGATTTTCTTATTACCTCTTTTTTGAGTGATCTATTCATTTGAGCTACTAGAATTTTTAGTGTTTCTCGTGATTACAATGATTCGAAATTTGGAATATTAGTTAAATATAGACGAAGATTGTTTGAAGAAAAGTACTTTAGAATATAGGTTGCACTTTCCTTATTTCTGCATACTCTAGTAGATCATATATATAAAGGAAAGAGGTGTAGTAATAAATCTATCGTATGTCATATGTAACCTGAGTTGTCGATTAATAACTCGTGTTACCTAAAACAGATATATAACAACAAAATTCTATGAACTATTATTACTACATGTTCTTTATTGCCTCAATAGCATGCCTGGTTACTATAGGATTTTATATGCTAGTTGTGTATCTTTATAGGAGGTATAGCGCAAAGCAAGTGGACAGAGCTATACAGTCGATAAGGTCATCGTCACAATATTTGTCAGAGCAAGGAAAGAAAAAAAATGGTAACGAAGGGAAGTCTTCTAAAATGCGTGATGTAAAACTTGAGAATGCTGAAAAGTCTGTAGGAAAATCAGAAGATATGTTATATGACATAGAGCAGACTCAAGGTGTTACTAAGTATGACCCACATATGGAAAAGGGCAAGGTTCAGGTGGAGGTTAGCGAAAAGATTGTAGGAGTGGTAGAGCCAAAGGGATTTTGGTCAAAATTTATAGCTTCACAAAAAATAGGATATATTCTCGCTAGAATGAGTATGCAAACTGCTGCTGAAAATGGGTTTTGGGTTAATTTGATAAAAGCACAATCTGCATCTCGTGGAAAAAATCAAGGAAAGGGGCGTTAGTAGCTGAAATAGCGGCTATAAAATATTTATAGATCAGTTATAGTGCATTTGATTGCAGAAATCGTCACGCGGCACTTTGGGAGACACTCATAAATTAGATAATATTCAAGGAATTCTACTTCATTTCAAATAGTAGAGAAATATAGCGAGGATATATACAGCCGGGAAATGAAGAGTTGGTATTGAACTTGCGCACATAATGAAGTGAGACTTCAAAAAGCGCGAGGTAGTATATAATCAATACATAACTAGCATCTTTAAGGCGCTAATTTTGAAAAGTATGACGATTATACATATTCACTGCATCACCCTTAACTAATTTTGGATGTTTATAAATAAAACTTGTATTTTATAAATCGTTTATTTAATTACTTATAGAGATATTGCTGAATATGGCGATCTTTCATCGTTTGATTTTTTTATATTGTCATCCAATAAAGCGCCAGAATTTGTAATGAGATTATATTTTAAAATAGATTATGCAGTATTCTTGCGGAGGTAAAAGTTGTGGTAGACAGAGAGAAGATATTGCCAAAAACACTTTTTCCATTCATATGGTATTTTTTGCGAGAATATCAATCTATAGTAATGGTTTTTGTTTTACTGGTTTTTGCTGCAGGGTTTTGGGGCCCATTTAACAGCATACTTGTGAAGCATGTAATCAATCTTCTTCCGCAAGTGAGTGATGGCGATGTATCAATTCTCTACTTCCCTGCCAGTCTAATTGTTTTGAATTTTATCGTATTTGATAATTTTACTTGGCGTGGAGTTGGATATATAAGCTATAAGTATCGTGGAGTTATCAAAACAAAGATTGTTAAGACAACATTTGAACATGTAATTGATGGTTCACATCAATTTTTTCAAGATAATTTAGCAGGACGTCTTTCAAATCAGATTACTACTCTTGCAGATAGTATCGAAATGATTTTGCATAGAATTTCAGTTGATTTTATAAGAGGTACCTCGTTGCTGCTGATGTCTTTTGCAGCAAGTTTTAGCGTGAATCCAACGTTTTGTTACATTTTGCTCGTGTGGTTTATTTGTTTTTCATCGTTTAGCGTTTGGATGTCGAAACGCTTAATCACACTTGCTGATTGCCATGCTGCAAGTGAATCTTCTGTATCTGGTCAGTTGGTTGATGTTATTTCTAATCACGCCAGCATTCGCATTTTTTCGCGTAAAGTTTTTGAACTTGCTAGAATGGATGATTTCTTTAGAAAAGTCTTGAAAACATCTAGACAAAAAGAAGGGTTTATAGTGATCCTGCATACTACTCAAGGTGCAATGATTGCAGCTATGATGTGTTTTAGTGTTTATTTTCTTATTTATTTTTATAAACTGGGAATTGTGAGTGTTGGTGACTTTGCTCTTATTTTAGGTCTTTTTATGGAACTAGGGCATATGATGTGGTATACAATGTCTCGCGTTGATGATTTCAATCAGGCTTATGGAAAGTGTAAACAAAGTCTGTCGGCTTTAATAATGCTTTTGGAAATTCAAGATAAACCAAATGCAAGCATTTTGAAGTGCAATCGTGGTCAAATAATCTTTGATAATGTTAAGTTTAATTACAAGGGGAATGAGACTCTTTTTCAAAACAAATCTGTTGAGATACTTCAAGGCCAGAAGGTGGGGCTTGTAGGCTATTCTGGTAGTGGAAAATCCACTTTTGTGAATCTAATACTTAGGCTTTATGATGTAATAGATGGTGCTATTCTCATAGATGGTCATGATGTTCGAGACATAACACAAGAGTCGCTACGTACAAGTATTGCTATGATTCCACAAGATCCAAGTCTTTTTCACAGGAGCTTGATGGATAATATTCGTTATGGTCTGATTGATGCAACTGATAAAGAAGTGATAAAAGCGGCTAAAAAGGCTCATGCACATGAATTTATTATAAAGCTCCCGCAAGGTTATAATTCACTGGTTGGGGAGCGTGGTGTTAGGCTTTCAGGTGGGCAGCGTCAACGCATCGCAATTGCAAGAGCAATTCTGAAAAATGCACCAATTCTTATTTTAGATGAAGCAACTTCACAGCTCGATTCGGTAACAGAAAGCTTTATTCAAGAAAGTTTATTGGAATTGATGAAAGACAAAACAACGATTGTAATAGCGCACCGCTTATCTACCCTGCTGCGTATGGACCGTATACTCGTCTTCGATCGAGGTCGGATTATAGAGGATGGTGCGCACAATAAGTTACTTGCAAAGAACGGTCTCTACAGGCAGTTATGGAATGCGCAAGTTGGTGGATTTTTATGTGATGAGAAATACGAGGATTAAATATGGCTGAGCAAAGATATCCTAACCCTAATACAGTTTATCCAATAAATGGTATAACACGAACTGTATATCTTAAAAATATCATTAATAATCCGCAAATTATAGTTGGTGACTATACATACTATGATGACCCTGATGATGTATATAATTTTGAGAACAATGTGCTTTATCTCTTTGATTTCATTGGAGATAAGCTAATATTTGGTAAGTTTTGTCAAATAGCAACAGGTGTTCGGTTTATTATGAACGGAGCTAACCATGCGATGAGTGGAATCTCGACATATCCTTTTAAAGTTTGAGAGTCTTCACAATTAGATAGGAACGTGATATGATCATTTTTTAAGGACTAAAGAGTGGTTTTATGGTTTGTTGCAAGGGATGTGGCTCCGATAGCTTTATAAAGAACGGCATTGTGAGGGGTGTACAGCGTTATAAGTGCAGATCATGCCTTCTAAATTTTGTTGAGGGCGATCTGCGCAAGAAGCCTCAAA
>CAJFCP010024606.1:43329-57116 GCA_904066005.1 Synergus itoensis | reverse complement strand
TTTCTTAAGCAATGACAATGATTAGTCCATCCGCCAAAAATTGCTTTGCTACGCAACTAAATTTTTGGCGGATGGACGATATAAGACTTATGACTGTAAGGCTATATAATCAAATATAGAATCCATTTTTGTTACACCGTTGATGTCAATGAGCTCTAACTCTAAATAATCTTCAACAATTGTGTTATGATATAAATTATCATCCTGATATTTTTTATATGATTCATACTTCGTGTCATACTCTTTACTAATGGAAACACATGTTATGCTTTTAGCTATTCCAGATGCAGCTTCTGTGCCAGCTATAGTAGCAACAATATTAGAATTTTGCTTAATATTATTACAGCATTGCACTAGTTTATATATTATAAATCCAGCAAGGCTAATGGCCGCAATAGCCATAACAATCTCTATAACTTCTTTAGCGCTTTCTTTAGCGCCTGTCTCAGCATCTTCTGACAATACCTCTTGTAAATCTTCTAATTTTCTATGATATTCATTTAATTCTTCATAATATCCCACATTTTTCAAATTACTTGCAACTATATCTACATGATCATAAATTTTAAAATTAATACTTGTAGAATTTAACATAGTATTACTTTTATTAGCTAGAAATATCATCATAAATCCTCATAAGTAATAGTTATATTCAAGTTATTAGTAAATGCTATAAGCAAGGTATTATAAATTTTTCAAAACACTACAAAGAATGTGTTTCAAAATAACCGCTTTAATAAATACGATCACTATCTCTCAAACAATAGAAGTTAGTCATATAAAGCAAAAACTAAGCTTACTCTCATATGAATATCTGTTCATAAAACCACATTAGATACGACAAAATCACTTGCTAAAAACTCTAAACTTATTGAAATACAAAATAACATATTTCAAAAATCTAAGCGTGATACATCTTTATGTTATCATTAAAAATAGAATATTTTCAAATAAATTACACATATACTTATCATTTTATGAGAAATAAATGATTAATATCGCCAATATATATGGCAATATAACAAAATTTGCAACTTTTAGAAATATCTTAATATAATTTCAATTCATATTGTATTCTTCCAGACTCACACTTTATACTATACCTCTAATAAAGGAAGAGTTGGTACTTTAATGATGCGCACATATGAAAGTTATAGCTATGCAGTGCCGGCAAAGTCACTTGAGCAGACTCCTTTGGCCTGATTTTTAAAGTATTACTTCGTTAATTTCTTCGCAAATATATATAGAAAAATTAACTGGCACTCTAAAAAATCATGCTCTTCAAATTCATGCGCGTGCACTTACTTAAGCGCAGTGCCTAAGAGGTGCAATTAAAAGTATGATGAGTATATAACATTGCTGAACATATCACTTTCTGATACTTACTTTTCAAAAACAGCTAATTGATTGAAATATAGATTTTCAACAATTTTTATGCCACTTTGCCGGCAACGCCTACTTATGCAGATATCAAAATATCTTAGTTATTTCTAAAAACAGTATTAATACTAAATATTAAGAGTTACATCACTATGAAAGATTATGTATCCAAAAGACTAGAGCTAATATTTTTAGCGCAGAATCAAGCTCAAAAAGAGTTAGTAGCAAACGAAAATTTTCAAAAATGGAGTGTTTGATTAATAATGGTATTATTTCTACTACCATGACATCACCACCTGTAAATCCTAAATACTCAGATTTATATCTACTATCAGATAACAGCTCAGGCGAATGGAAAGGGGCAGATGGAAAACTCGCTTTTTTTACTAATAAATGGAATTTTATAACACCAACTCCAGGAATGATTTTTGTAGTTCTAGATGAAGAAAAAATCATTTTCAGAACAAGACATCACACATGGAAAGTAATGACAATCACTGAGATAAAATAACAAAATTGAATATTATAACAACATGCTACAACCAAAATTTTGTAAACTGAATAAGCGTATCATACTAGAATCTTATCATGAGAAATATGACGATATGTATGAATCATTTCAACCAAACTGCGCATTGCGTTATAAGATATGGGCAAATATTACACCAATTGGTTTTAAAGAAACATATCAATTTGGAAGAGTTGAACAAAAATATTCTCATCAAATACTAACAAGATATATAAAACTTCCAAATCTCCGTATTATGGCAATTTATCAGCAGAGAATCTTCCATGTTCTTTACTATATCGATTATCAAGAAAATAAAAAGTTTCTCACATTGTTTGTAGAAGAGGTATTATAATGGAGTACTTTGAAATAATACAACGAACTATAATAAAAAATATTCGCTTCAACAGAACTGATAATGAAGAACTACTACCTGAGATATACTCCTATGTTCCAGAGAATGCAAAATACCCATTTATAAGATTATCAGACTTTAGCTCGTTTCTTGTTCAACATGCAGATCAAACATTCACACAATGCAAAGTAGCACTTGAAGTATTCTCAAATCACAAAAACAATCTAGATTGCGCTAGCATAATGACAAAGCTTCAATACATCTTGCAAAGCCTCAGCTTTTTTAGCAATAAATATGAATTTAGTAACCCTAAAATTGCAACTTCATCTATAAAACAACTACATACATCAATTTGGCACGGAGAAATATTGCTTTCAGTTTATGTGCTAGAAAATTCAGTGTAGGTACCAGAATCTCTTATATGGTATAAGGAAGTTGAAGATGTTATATATTGTAAGCTCTAATTTTAGATTTTAAAATTCAAGCTATACACCCATTCTATAATATTTTCAATTGTACGCGCACAAAAACCTTACGGATTTTATGAAAGCATTTGCAATAGGGCCAATTAATATATCAAAAAAAGCTCATGGCAGATCTAAAAGCTAACTTTTGTACATTTCACTTCTCTATAAAAATTTATTTGCGCAGCAAATCAATTTTTGATGGATGGACTCAATTCTCTTTACTATAAGATATTAGCCACAGCCTGTTTTCAAAGCACTTGTAATAGTATGCTTTTTAGGCATTGCCGTGTAAAGTCATTGTACAAACCTTTTTGGCTTGATTTTTAAATATTACTTTATTACGCGCACCAAAAATCTCAGAAGCTATATAAAATAGCGCTTAAAGCGTCAAAATAGTGTTTTAAATCCGTAAGGAAATATTATAATAAGCGCAAAAACCTTACGGATTTTATGAAAACATTTGCAGCATAGGGCCAATTAATACATCCAAAAATTAGCACATGGCAGATCTAAAAGCTAAATTTTGTACATTTAACTTCTCCACAACAATTTATTTGCGCAGCAACTAAATTTTTGACGGGTATATAAAAAGATGCCGAAGCGAATTAAGCTTCCTGGGGTCTTTGCCTGCTGGTACTTCCAACACCACTAGTAGGTGCAGAACCCAAAGGACCATTGCCATCTGCAACCGGAACAGAAGGCTCAATAACACTATCATCATTGTAATCCTCTCTCTGCACAGGTTTACCTTCGATTAAACCTCTAATATCATGACCAGTAAGAGTTTCGTACTTTAACAATGACTTTGCTATAGAGTGCAGCTGATCTATGTTTGAGGAAATTATATCATGCGCGACTCCATATGCACTATCTATCACTTTCTTAATTTCCTGGTCTATCTTCTTCGCTAGTTCTTCTGAAATATGAGTACTACGTCCCATGCTATAACCTAAGAACACCTCCTCTTTATCATCACCAACAAGAATAGGCCCTATCTCATCGCTCAGACCACAATGCATTACCATATGACGCACTATCTTAGTCGCAGCTTTAATATCGCCACCAGCACCTGTTGTCACTTTTTCATAACCAAAAATCAACTCTTCTGCAATACGCCCACCCATTGCAACCGCAATATCAGCCTTTAACTTCTCCCTGGTAACAGAAAACCTATCGTCCTCAGGCAATCTCATAGTAACACCAAGCGCTCTACCTCTAGGGATTATAGTCGCTTTATGCACAGGATCAGAAGCGGGCAAATAGCAAGCTACCAGCGCATGCCCAGCTTCGTGATATGCAGTGAGAGCTTTCTGCTCATCTGTCAGAGCCATAGATTTTCTCTCAGCACCCATCATAACTTTATCCTTGGCAGATTCGAACTCATTCATAGTAACCATCTCACGCCCAATCCTCGCGGCAAGTAATGCAGCTTCATTCACTAAATTCTTAAGGTCAGCTCCAGCAAAGCCAGGAGTTCCTTGAGCCAGCACTCTGGGATTTACATCAGGCGCAATAGGAATATGACGCATATGAACTTTCAGTATCTTCTCACGCCCCTGCACGTCTGGAGTCGGCACTGTAATTTGTCTATCAAACCTTCCAGGCCTGAGCAACGCAGGATCAAGCACATCAGGTCTATTTGTAGCTGCTATCACTATGATTCCGTCATTTTCAGCGAAACCATCCATCTCTACAAGCAACTGATTCAATGTCTGCTCGCGCTCATCATGACCACCTCCCACTCCTGTACCACGATGTCTTCCAACAGCATCAATCTCATCAATAAATATTATGCAAGGCCCCTGTTTCTTAGCTTCGGAAAACATTTCGCGCACGCGACTTGCACCAACACCCACAAACATCTCAACAAAATCAGAACCTGAGATAATAAAAAATGGCACACCAGCTTCTCCAGCTATAGCTCTTGCCAAAAGCGTCTTACCAGTACCAGGAGAACCTATTAGCAAACAACCTTTTGGAATTCTAGCACCCAGTTTCTGAAATTTCATAGGATCTTTTAGGAAGTCAACTATCTCCTGCAACTCAGCTTTAGCTTCCTCAATGCCAGCAACATCAGCGAAAGTCACTTTGTTTTTCGCATCCGAAATTAGCCTCGCTTTAGATTTTCCAAACCCAAGCGCCTTGCCACCACCACCTTGCATATTTCGTATGAAGTATATCCAAACTCCAACCAATAACAAAACAGGAAACCAAGAAAGCAGTATATTAAACAGATAACCAAAAGAACTTTCTGTAGGAACAATCTCTATTTTCACCTTACTCTCAGCAAGTTGGTCTATTAACCTTGGATAAAAATTAGGTGCAAGCGTTGAGAATCGCTGCCCGTTTTGATAACGACCATCTATTACATTGCCTTTTATGCCAACCTCACTAACAGCACCTTCATGAACTTGCTCAAGAAAATATGAAAAAGGGACCCGCTTACCACTCAGCGCAGCATCATCCAGCACATTATATAGCATCAGCAAAACGCCGACTATCACAAGCCAGATCAACAAATTATTCCTGTTATTTCTTAATTGTTTCATCTAATACCTAACGACCATCAACTCTAGTAAATACAAATAAATTAATTCCTATCACACTTAAAGAAATTAGTTATACGAAAACAGTAGCTCTAAACAAATTAAATCAACTCAGCAAATTTGACTCAATACAAAGCATCAGCTATGAACATACACTACAATATGCGAACCAATATCAGCTCGCATCATTATAGCTAAATATTTATAAATACAACAGCTTTTATAACAAATGATTCAAACAAAAAATTATTTACAAATAAGCTTTACTCTTCAAATTGTAATATAGAGCAATACAAATTCTAAAGACTGAATCTTCAAAAACTTCAGCAAGCAACAAAGAATCATATATATAAAATGATATATTATTCTCTGATAAAACTCATTATAAAGCTGATCAAACTTTCATTCTATGATCTCCTCTTTTTTGACAATATAAGTTTATCACCTCAGCCGCAATTTCTTCAACAGCTTTCCTTGTTACATCCACTACAGGTATGTTGAACTGTGAAAATATTTTCTTAGCATATCGCAACTCATCTTTTATATCAGCTAAACTAACATAAACATCTTCTTCTTCAAGCAAGCAAGAACCAGCTCTCAGTGCTCTATTAGACCTAATCTGCGCAAGCATATCTGCCGATATCATAAATCCAACTATAACCGGCTTTTTTATAGCTGCCAATTGAATTTCTAAGTTTTTCACAATCGGAATATTCGCAGTCTTAAACCCGCGCTGAGCCAAATACAAAGCAGTTGGAGATTTTGAAGTTCTAGAAATTCCAAGCAATAGTATATCAGCATCGTCATAGTCATCTGAAACCTGCCCATCATCATGCTGAACAGTATAGTTTATCACATCTATTCTCCGATAATAGCTCTCATCAAGTACTTTATATTTCCCTGGCGCACCAGTTATAGGTGTCTTTATTCCTAAAACACCAGCAATAGCTTCAAAACACTGCTTTAGTAAGAATATAGAAACAACACCTATTTCGCGACACCGATGCTCAAGATAATCCCTGAGCTCTTGATCTGTGACTGTATAAAAAACTACTCCGTTATCTTGTTGCTTTATCTGGTCAATCGCTTCATCTATCTGAGTTTTTGATCTAACAAGTGTCCATATATATTCTTCTATAGCGGCAATATCACAAAACTGAGCAATGACAGCTTTACTAACCGACAAAACAGTTTCGCCAGAGGAATCTGAAATTAAGTAAATCGCAACGCTCTTTTTTTCACTAAACATCATGCTATAAATCTAATTGCTCTGCTATTATACTCAATTTATTATTATAAGTACGCTCAATTATTCCAGCTAGTTCAAGTTCAATAACAAGAAGATTAAAAATATGTTGTGGGATATTCGTTACTGCCATCACATCCTCAATATGTGTTGGACTAAAAGAAAGAGAGGATAACAACTCCTCTTTATACTTCTTCATCTCATCCTCAGATAGTAGTCTTCTGCGCACGCTACAACTCACCTCACTAATCTTTTCCTTAAACAACTCATGTTGACTTGTTACAATACGACTAAGCTCAGATAATATATCTTGCGATCTCTGCACGAGAATAGCGCCCTGTTTTATAAGTTCATTTGTTCCTTCGCACCTCACATCAAATGGAGAGCCAGGAACTGCAAAGATTTCTCTATTTTGCTCTAAAGCATAATGCGCAGTAATTAAAGTTCCAGATCTTTTTGCAGCTTCTATCACCAAAGTCCCATAAGCCAGACCTGAGATTATCCTATTCCTCTGAGGAAAATGTTCAAGCATAACATGTTGATCCAACCTATACTCGGTAATTACAAGACCTCTCTCATAAAGCTCTTCATGTAATTTCTGATTTTCTTTGGGATATACAATATTTATCCCACAAGAAATTACTCCTATAGTGCCAAATTTTAAGGCTCCAGAATGCGCAGCTGCATCTATTCCTTTTGCAAGTCCGGAGACAACAACATACCCAGCTGCTCCTAAATCTCTTGAAATCGTCTTAGCAAAATTCAACCCGTTTGAAGAAGCATTTCTAGAACCAACTACTGCAATCTTATTACTCAGCAGAAGCTCAAGCCTCCCTCTACATACTAGAACTGGTGGATAATTGCTTATCTCCTTAAGCATTTTTGGATAATTTTTCTCATTTGCAATCAGCACATGAGCACCAATTTTATCGTAATACTCCATCTCTCTTTCAACTTCGCTATAAGATGGAATATTTATCTTACCTTTAGTACGACCCCTTTTATTTAGTTCAGACAAATAATCTATGGCATTCTCAGCAGTTTGAAAAACATTTAAAAGCTCCATGAATGACCTGGGGCCAATTCTTGTCGCCCCAGACAAACGCAACCACTGAATTTTCGTAGAATTCACAATAATTTCCCTGAAGCAATAACTTGGCTACATATAATAACATAAAAATAAATAAACGCCATAGTTTAGCATCATACAAATATAAAATCAACCTTCCTTTACCTTTTTCATAGGTTTATTATGTAAATATAGCAAATATGAGCTGCTAACTACTATAATAGCAGCACCAACAAATGTACGCTGACTTAGCACTTCTCCAAATATTATATAAGCTAAAATTGAGTTAAAAATCAGCCTACTAAAATCCAAAGGTATTATGGTACTAAGCTGTGAAAATTTATATGCAAAAGCAGCACAAAGCTTCGCAAATATCATACAAATACTCATAGAAATTACGCATAGAACTTGGAACAGATCTAATTTAGCAAAATATGCAACAGCTATCGGAGCAGATAAAAAACACGTTGCAGCAGACGTAAAAAAAACTATTGATACTGGATGAACATGAGATATCACAAATTTCTTAAAGATAATCGCACAGCTAGCCCAGAGTGCAGCAGCAATAAGCACAAGGAAACTGTAATAATTCATCATTTTTATATCTGGAGTTTTAATATAGATCGCAGCCAAAAATCCAATCAATAGTAATGCCCACTGTTTAATATCTGCCTTCTCTGCCAGAAAGATTATAGAAAATAGCATTATAAACAGTGGAGTTGTAAAACTGATCGCTACACACTCTGTGATATTCATATGCTGCATTGCTATAAACCAAAAACAGTTTCCAACGAAACCAAGCCCAACCCTCACTAAATTTGGCAATATCACACTTTTACCAATCAGAAATTTCATATCCACCCTATGATTTGCAAGCACAAAAGGGAGTAATATTAATACTGCAAAAAAACTTCTGCAAAATACCAAAAACAACGGATCTACAGAATATCCAATGTATTTTATCAAAGAATTTAAAAACGCATAGAGTATACATGATGCGATCATTAAGACGAATCCTCTATTTACGTGTGACATCTGAAACATATTATCGATACTCAATTTTGGCATATAACTAAATTGATTAATTTATTTTGAATATAATGACGCTAACCCGCTGAAAATTCTGAATTAAAAGTATATAAATAAATTTTAAGATGAATCAAACAAATCTAAAATGGAGCATTAATACTTAAACTGAAGCTAGTGGACGGCTCTATATCACCTAGCTTTACGTAATTTCTTTTAATACCGAATATGACTTCTATACATTCATCTTTATATTTCAGTCCTACACCATTTTCTATTAAACTGCCATCATCCGAAGCATCGCCACCTAACTTACTACGCTCAAAAACATTGAACCACCATGGCGCATAGATATTATACCAAAGATCCACATGAATTTCTCTTGGATATATTATATCATCGTGTCTTTCATCATTTGTAATATATGCACAGTTCAACATCCACTTCTCATAACTTAAAGAAATGTCCACTTCATTTCGAATCATATTAAGATCTCTTATACCAAGCCATGTACGATTACTTATTGTTGCGTTATCAGTTAATTGCAAATTCACTTTTGATATATAACTTCTGCTAGTATCAAGAATCTCAGTTTTTTTACTAATGTTATAACTACCACCAAGTAAAAAATATACCTGCGAAAAAGTTTCTCCCATTACATTGCCACGCACACCAAAATTAATTCTGTTACCTAATTCGACTTGCTCCAAATCATAATAGTGATTGCTTGAAAATATGTTATCACTATTTATCTCAAGTATAGGTCTTCGATTAGGTCTTCGATCAGGATCTGGAGCATACTGATTATCGCTATACGGGGACAATATTATTTGCCCAGCAGGCTCAAACATGAAATCGATATCATGAAGAGAATACCAAAATTCTCTACGCAATTCAAACAAGGCCTCTGCAGAAACATTCAACTTATTTTTAGAATTCTTCTGTGACACATTATAAAAATCGCCTCGCAAGGCAAGAGATGACCTAAAAAAATAGTCTCCAAACTTCTTTTTAAAATCTAAAGAACTATGTGTGCCGAGTTTTTGATAGCTGCAGTCAGGATCATCAAGCAAATTCACTAAATTACCTGCAAAATTCATGCTAATATTTTCTGAAATGCGAAAGTTACGTCCAACCATCAAAAATGGATTCACAGAACTATAGTTATGCTTTCCAGGCCTTAGATCCTCAAATAATAACCCTCGAGACGAAAAATAAGCATCATCAGATAGCCAATGCCAATAAAGATCGTTTACTAAGATATCACTCTTTTTGATATCATATCTTTTTAAATAAGTCTTTTTTTCATCGAAAAGCATATTAATTTCGAATCCATGTATATAATCTGATAACGATTTCTTATATGTAAACTCTCCAAGACTCTCTATATGCCCTCTATATGACTGAGATCTTGCACTATCAATTCCACCTTCTTGATCATCATACTTCATTATACTGCCCTTAATACTATAAGATCCAGTATCCATAAGATGACGCATCTCTGCTTGGAACAACATGTTATCCTTTGTCGCACTAGTAACGCTAAGCGTAGCATCCATATTTGGAGCTATGTTAAAATAATAAGGAATTGACACTCTAAAGCCAAAAATCTGAGAAAAAGAAACACTTGGAATCAAAAACCCGCTTTTTCTACTGATACCTGGAGAAGGCATACTAAGATATGGGACATAAAAAATTGGAACACCTAAAAATTCGACATAAGCGTTTACATAGCGAATTGTTCCAGATTCTAAATTCATAACAGCACTCTTTCCTTTGATCTGCCAAAGAGGAGTATCTTTAACAAAATTACTGCTACATATTTTACAAGGAGTAAAGGCAAAATTCTGCATTTTATATGCAGAATTCCCTTCTATTTCCATCTTTTTGGCAGTGATAAAAAAATCATTTTGTTTGCTATGAATTCTTGCTTTAATTTGCAAAATACAAGATGTATTATTTTTATTTAATTCAATAAAATCAGCAGAAAATTCATTGCCTTCTTCATCTTTAATAATCAGCCCACCGTATGCTTGTATCAGTTTCTGCTTTTTATAATATAACACCTTATTTGCTGTGATGTTGAATTTTCCGGCTCTTATCTTGATATTACCCTCTGCTTCAACTACGCCGTTTGCAACATCATATACCACACTATCAGCATCCAGCGTATAATCATTAAATGCACCACCTATTAATGACGTTAAATCTCCAAAGGACGATTGTTCAGCAAAGCAGACGTTACTAAGAATGATAGTAAGAATTGCTAATAACAAAATACGATAAGCAATGCTCAGTAAATTACTGAATAAAACATAAGATGCTGAAATTCTTAAGAATAACACTTTCACGATATTAATTTTTCGAGGAAAATTTAGTATAGTATATAAGACAGCAAGGTTGTATTGCATTTATCAAATGAATTGTATCAACCCTTACTTCTAATGAAATTAATTACGTCATCTCTAATATCTAAACTATCAAAAACAATAGTGATAGAACGCTCACTCATAATCCTGTTAATCCCAATTGCAGCTCTTCTGAGTGCATATGGATCTTTTGAGCCAGTTGGCTTTATGTGATGCTCAAACATTTGATTTAGAGTATCTATTTTATCTGCAATAGCTATTATACTACCAAGAACACTCTCAGGAACAAGATCACTTGGACCTTGAGGCTTATAATGCTCTTTTATTGCAATTGCGACTTCCATATCTTCACCATTGTCAATTGCATAATAATATCCCATTACACCTTGAAGTTCCGGAAATTCCTTCACCATTTCTGTTAGTAAATCAGTTTTCGCTAGCATCATAGCTCTTTTAATTTTAGTGCTATCTGCATACTTCAACTGCTCGCCTATCTTCAGCGCGATCTTTACAGCACTCTCCATTTTCATGTACATACTACCTATCTGAAGATTGAAGCTAAGTGCTTTTAAACCTTCAATTCTATCAACAAGATTAACTTTCGAATCCTCACTATAAAAGAACTCAGCATCCGAAAGCCTAGCAGCAAGTACCCTCTCATTACCAAGCACAACAGTACTATCATCTTTAAACTTTGTATTTGAAACGATGCCAAAGAATGGAGCAAGACTACCATCTTTGTTACTAAACATGAAATATCTTTGATTAATCCTAAGCGAAGTAATCAATACTTCTTTAGGTAAAGACATGAATTTTTTCTCTATCTTTCCAAGTAAAACAACGGGGTACTCGACAAGACCTACGACTTCTTCCATTAAATTGTCATCTTTAATAAGTTCGATATCATGATCTCTTGCAATGCTAAGCAGCCCTTCTTCTATGATATTTCGTCTATTTGATGGTTGTAGCGTAACAAAAGCAGCACTCAGTCTATTCTCATACTCTTTATATGAATTAGCTTCTATAAGTAAATCTGCCATGAATCTATGCCCCCTTGTAGTATTTCCAGCTGATATATGACCATATCTTATAGGTAACACCTCATTATTCAGAACACAAAGCATAGAATGTAGCGGTCTCACCCATCTGACGCTATGTTCCCCCCATCGCATTGATTTAGGCCATACTAGTTTATGCAAATTCGCTTCTATAATGTACTTTAATATGTCACCTGCATCTTCAATCGATTCTTCTTCCACAAAGTAAAAAAATTCATCATCTGTCTTAAGACTTTTTCTTGATGAAACTCCATGCTTTATCATAAAGCCTTCAATGGCAGAAGCAGCAGCGCTCACTCTAGGCCCTCTCACTTCTTTACTACTACGCTTTATTTTAGACGGAATACCGTCTATATAGAATCCTATTCGCCTAGGCGTTGCAAAATGCTGTCCACAAAGCTTCTCTGAAGTTATAGCAGATATATCTGATAGAATAGATTTAAACAAAGAAGCAGCAGCAGGGACTTGCATCAGCGCAGGAATCTCTTCAGAAAATAACTCCAGTAGTAATTGACTCATATAATGTTAATTCTTTTAAATTGAATTTGATGTCAGCTCAGCGTTTATCAAACTATCCTGTATAGTTTTCATTACATGCTAAAGACTCTATTTTTGACCATAGAGAATCACAAGCATATGATACAGATTCAAGAACAGCTTCATTGCCGCTCATATCGCCTGGACAATATAATACGATATCACATCCTGCTTCCAAAGACATATTTGCTACTTCCCCAATTGTACCAAATTCAGAAATTGCTTTCATACTTATACAATCCGTCAACAAAATACCGCGAAATCCTATCTTTTCTCTAATATAATCAATAGTATTTCTAGAGATAGTTGTAGGAAATTTATTGTCTAGCGCTTTAAAGATTATGTGAGCCGTCATAGCAACTTTAAAATCTCTCAAATCAGAAAAAACCTTAAAATCTGAGTTTTCTAATGTTTCAAGATCTGCATCCACTATAGGCAATTTGAAATGACTGTCAACAATTGCCCTGCCATGACCTGGAATATGTTTTAGCACAGACTGAATTTTCGCAGCTTTTAAAGCAGAATCTGCTACTCTACATAAACTTTCTACTATCTTTATATCACTACCAAAACTTCTATCTCCTATTACGTTACTTGCTCCTTCAAATAGCAGATCTCCCAAAGGAAAACAATCAATATTGAATCCACAAGCTTTAAGTTGTAATGCCATGGAATGATATTCTTCATACGCAAGCTTTTTAGCAGATTCTAAATCTTCTCTTGCTTTAGTACCAAAAAATCCCGCACTAGATGTGGCCGAAAAATTAGGTGGAGAGAGCCTTGCAACACGACCACCCTCTTGATCAACTAAAAACAGCAGATCATCTCTAGCAATACATTCTTTTAGCTGCTTAATTAAGCCCTGAACTTGCTCGAGATCAACAATATTTCGCTTAAACAATATAAAACCAAGCGGTGGATACTTTTGAAACAATATACACTCATCTTTTGTCAGATCAGTGCCACTGACACTCACAATTGCTCTTTTTGCATTTGTTATTGGCATATGCCCTCCACTTAAAACATCAAGATTTTTGCTATCAAAACTTTTTATTCTCAACCCATAAATAAATGTAATGTACTATCTATACCTTACTATTACCCATAAATTAATTATGCTAGAGCAAGATTCCATCCTTCTGCCAAATCAATTAATCTTTTCCACCCTCTCCACAATGTTATAGGTCCTGGCTCTCGATCGTTTTTTCTGGCTAGAAATCCTCCTA
>CAJFCP010024606.1:19163-38329 GCA_904066005.1 Synergus itoensis | reverse complement strand
GGAAAAAGGTAGATCTGCCAAATTTTATTAAGCTGTTTTTATTAAGCTGTATTTATTATTTTATTTATCAAAAGACATGTCACAAACTAATACAAAAGCAAAAACAAATACGTGGAACGATTACATCGATGCAATGCCATTAATTGGAAAATTCACGCAGAACTACAAGTATGAACCTAAAGAGATGTTCTTCAAGCATATTTCAGAAGAACTTCCTAATACAAAAGAAATATTTGGTTTTGCCCCACTTAAGTTTTTTGTCAAAGGCTTTATTCAGTTTATTGGCTCAACTCTAAGAATAAACTTAGAACAACTCAATAGTGACTCTACATACTTCGGTAGCTTTGTCGGAGACTTCACCAAAGTAGCTCAGGCCTCATATGCTTACTATAGTGGCTGGGATTATGGCACACAAAAATATGAATGGTATAGACCTGCAGGAGATGCAATCAAAGGAGTATGTAAACTCTCTCTTCTTGCATCTGGCTTGGGTAATTTGCACGCAATAAGAAACTCCGCATGCGACCTAACAGGGCAAGCGTTCGTCGATATCATGACACAATTACATCCTCAAGTAAAAGCTATACAGCAAGATGGAGAAAGTTATATAAAAGTCCTTGCTGATGTTATGTGGGAAAATGGATTTACTAAAATATACGACTCCATCAATTGGAGTGCAAATATTAACAAAGTAACGATTGGCAGAGTACTTGCAGCAAAAGCCGCTGTTTATGTGACAGGTAATATCATTGATATTACAAAAACAACCACGAATTATATAGGCTCCATTAGCACTACTGCAGATGCAGCGTTCAATCTTTTGACTGCGAAATTTGCAGGCCTCAGTTTTATGCCTAGTATAGCAGATTTTCCAAAAGAATACTTAACCAGTGCGATAATGATGTCTATAAGCAGAGTAAGTGCTTATACACCAAAGAAATTAGTGAATATGGAGGATGCAAACATATGCAAAGCATTAAGGATAATAGATATATATAGAGAGAAAGAATATGCTGAGCATAAAAGACTATATTATAAAACCTATGACGAATATGCAAAATTTATGAATCATACCAATCGTCATACAGAGCAAAACCAATCTGCAATAGAAGAAGACGTGATTTTAATATATGACGCACCATTTAATTCTTATATGGAACCTTTGAACAATGCTGCACGTAGCACATATAATTATTGGTCATCACAATTTGAACTATTTGCTCATGTATTGGATGATACACTAGATAGCATTTTCTCATATGTATAGCTAAAGCACTATAAAGCAAGCATGACAAACAAGTATTTGGAATAAATTTTTATTTGCTTGAAGGCAGTAACATAACTGCTGTTTTATGGAAGAAGCTGACTTAAAATTTATCAAAAAGACAAAGTTTAGCATGACTCTTTTATGCTACTTTAGCCATATCTCTCAGGCAAATGAAGAGTTGGTATTTAGTCTATCCGTCAAAAATCTATTTGCTACGCAAATAGATTTTTGCGTAAAGTTCAATGTACAAAAATTAGCTTTTAGCCGCGGTCCTGCCCTAATCTTTGGATATTGTACCAACTCTCCCAAATAACAGAATACTTTAGCTGCGTCTTTTTAGAAAAATTAAGCGCACTCATAGCCGCTGTACTTCTAGTACAGCTTACTTTAAATCTCATCTTAAATTTTCTAAAAAATATACGGCTACTATATTCTGCTATTCGCTAAAGTTAGTATTAGTATTTATTTTTCTTGACTTATTAGACCTGCCGTACTACTTTAGCAGCATACTAGTTTAGTAACAAGGTAAAGCATGACTAATGATCATAATAAAAATATAAAAGAATTGTGCCAAGCTCTACTTTTGCTAGAAACAGATAGAGAGGCATATAATTTTTTAAAAGATTTATGCACACCAGCTGAATTAATTGCACTCACCGAACGATGGCAGATATGCAAAGCACTGAATAATGGCTTATCATATCGCGAAATTCATGCACAAACAGGAGCAAGTTTAACAACAATAGGACGGGTAGCAAGATTTCTAAAAGATGAGCAATATCAAGGCTATTCTGCTTTACTACAAAAATTAAAAAATAAAAAAGCCTCAGCATGAAGAAAGTACTGACATTTGCAATATCTATATTTTTTGCAATGAATACATTTGCTGCTGAAAATATGAAAAAGGTATTCATTAACAAATTAGTTGAACACCCGGCACTAAACATGACTATAGAAGGGATTATTGATGGCTTGGAACAAAATGGGTATGAGCGTGGTGTCAATCTAGATCTGCGAGTTGAATCCGCACAAGCCAACCCCGCTTTAGCTTCTCAAATCGCAGCAAAATTTGTTGGTAAAGGAGCAGATGTTGTAGTCGGTGTTGCTACTATTTCCGCTCAAAGCTTTGCCAAATACGCAAAAGAAAATAAAATAAAGCTAGTGTTTAGCTCAGTCACAGATCCTATAAAAGCTGAGCTTGTACAAAGTTTATCAGAGCCAGGAAATAATACTTCAGGCGTATCAAATTTTGTTGAACTCAAGCCTCAAATCACGTTATTTCAACAAATCCAACCAAATTTAAAGCGACTAGGATTTTTATATAATCCAAGCGAAATTAACTCTTTAAGTTTGATAGAAAAACTAGAAGAATTATGCCATAAACTTCGCATAACCTTGGTATTGCAAGCTGCAAATAAAACTTCAGAGGTAGCTCAAGCATCAACTAAGCTAGCTGCGAACGTCGATGCTATATTCATCAGTAATGATAGCACAGCACTTTCTGCTTTGCAGACAATCATTAATGTTGCAACTAAAGTGAAGATACCTGTTTATGTAAGCGATACTGATGCTGTAAAACTAGGCGCTTTAGCAGCACTTGGACCTAATCAATATGAAATAGGCATACAAACAGCACAAATTATTGCTCGAAGTCTGAAAGGCGAAGATGTAGGTATGATACCTGTAGAGTTTCCAGCTAGCACAGAACTTTTTCTCAATGAAGATACTGCGCAGAAAATTGGAATGAAACTACCAAATGACATTAAAGCGATCGCTACAAAAATCATTACAAAGAGTAAGTGATGACACTAAATGAAATTATAATGAGCCTAGAAATCGGAATCATTTATGGAATTGTTGCAATTGGAATATACCTAACATTTCGTATTATAGATTTTCCAGATTTAACTTGTGATGGCAGCTTTGTTTTAGGCGCTGCTGTTTCAAGTATTATGATCAAATCTGGGTTTGATCCTTGGCTATCTTTGATAGCTGCCATATTTGCAGGTGGTGTTGCAGGATGCATTACAGGCATATTATATACAAAATTCCAAGTCACTAATTTACTTTCTGGGATATTGGTAAGTTTTATGCTTTATTCAGTTAACCTGCGTATTATGGGTGACATTCCCAATATTACTCTTATTAACGACGCTACTATCTTTTTTGAGTCTCCTATAGTTGCATTAACTATTATTATCTTATCAATATGCGCTATTGTCACATACTTGCTCATGACAGATTTTGGCTTGGCATTGCGCAGTATAGGTCAAAACAAGAGGTTAGCACAAAACAGCGGCGTAAATTTTAAGCTTATGGTCATAATAGGACTTGTTTTCAGTAATGCAATTATTGCTCTAGGCGGTGCATTGTTCAGTCAACATCAAGGCTTTGCTGATGTTGGAAGCGGAATAGGCACTGTGATTGTAGGACTTGCTTCAGTAATGATTGGCGAAAGAGTCATGTCAAGTCAGTCTATTTTAGTACAAACTATCAGCTGTTTAATTGGATCTATTATATACAGATTATTTATCAGTTTTGCGCTTTATAGTGATTCTTTAGGTCTTGCAACTGCTGATTTAAACTTGCTCACAGGACTTATGGTGATAGCAATAGTGTATTTATCAAAGAGGCGTGCATGCTAAGACTTGAGAATATTAATATTGTTTTGGGTAAGAATACTAAGCTAGAGCGAAAAGTCTTAAATTACTTAAATTTAGATGTTAAAGAAGGAGAATTCGTTGTTGTGATAGGTGGCAATGGAGCGGGTAAATCTACAATGTTTAATATAATCTCTGGGTTTATAAAACCAGATTCTGGTAAAGTATTCATTCTAAAACAAGACATTACCAATACATCGCAGATATATAGAGCCAATCTAGTATCCAAAGTGATGCAGGACCCAAAATCTGGTACAATGGAAAATATGACTATTTTAGAAAATATGGCTTTTGCACTAAAAAGAGGACAAAAAAGGGGGTTACAGCTGTTTACTAACAAAAATCGTACTCGGTTATTTAGAGAAAAATTAAGCACAGTAAACATGGGGCTGGAGAATAGGATTGATGATCTGGTAAGCAACTTATCTGGTGGTCAAAGGCAGGCGCTTAGTATTGTCATGGCTATGCTACAAGATTCTAAAATACTGCTATTAGATGAAATTACAGCAGCCTTAGATCCTGCAAGTAGTGAATATACAATAGAATTAACAAATCAGATTGTGCGCAAGCAAAAGCTTACTTGTATCATGATTACACACAACATGGCACATGCTATCAAATATGGAGATAGATTATTGCTCCTGAAAAATGGCTCTTTTGTTAAAGAGTATGATAAAGTTACAAAATCTGTGTTAACACCTGCTGAGCTTGCTGCTGAATTTGGCGAAATATGATATATACTGGTCATATTTCAAAAATTGTCGTCGTTGAAATGCTCATTAGTCTGTCCGGCGCATTCTAATTTGAAATTTAAACTATACACCTACCATATAATAACACAAGTTTTACGTAAGTAAGTCTATCCGCTAAAAGCCTCAGAACAAGCATGAAATACTGTTTATAGTGTCAAAATAGCGCTTTAAATCCGTAAGAAAATGTTATAATAAACGCAAAAACCTTACAGATTTTGTGAAAGCAGTGTTTGCTTAGGCACATGAGTAATAGATATATACAAAAATTAGCGCATGGCTAAGTCCTGAGCTACTTTTTGCACATTTAACTTTAACTTCTCCACAAAAATTGATTTGTTTGCGTATATAAATTTTTGGCGGATGGACATACTATATATGCATTTCCATAACAAAATTGGTCAGCTCTACACCACACCTCGTAATGGTTTGTTGTCTGACAAGATTAAATCCTTTCGCTCTAAAAAATGGCTTTGCTGTAGTGCTGACCTCTGCATAAATTCTAGGAATTGATTTATAGCGCGCTTCTTCCTCTATCTCGCCCATGAGCAATGTCCCAACACCAATACCTTGAAATTCATGATGCACATAAAAACAATCGATATGTCCACTTGGTTCCAATTCTGCAAAGCCAACTATTGTTTCGCCTATTTGCGCGACAAATGGAACTAAAGTAGACCACTTCTTTTGCCATCCCTCAATCTCAAGACAAGTAGTAGGACACCAAGCATTTAGCTGTTCTTTTGTATAATCTTTCGCATTAACAATGTGTATTGTGTTGTAAAAAATCTGAATTAAAAATTGTGCATCATCGTCTTGATAACGCCTAATTTTAATCTTATTGCTCATAGTATTTTACCAATTTGAATGTCATCTATATCAGATTTCTTACCTTCAGGATAGTCAAACGGCATTTTTGTATAGCCATTTTTTAGATAAAACTTCAAAGAGCTTTCTCTTGATTCTGCATGAATGCTTTTGATGCCTAGGCTCCTAAGCCACTTTTCGCTTAAAGCTAAGAATCTACTACCTGCATTTTGATTTCGTTGATTCTCATCTACAACAATAATCCGTATGGCGGATCTTGACTCTGGCAAAAACTGAATATGTGTATAACCAATAATCTCTGTGCCTTTATATAAAACCAAATGAGCATGCTCAGAGTGTTTTAATGTCCAAACATATGGATCATCTGCGTAACTAGAAGCAAAAAAATACTTATCACGAAAATGCTTCGCAGCATCCCATTCAGTAGTATGTGCACATAACACAAATCTATACCTGTTAAAACCAGACTGGTTTAATACATTTTGAATAAAATCATTTTTACCCAAAGTATAACCTCTATAAATAGAGTCGTTTTTCTTATGAGAAGAGTCTTCTGCAATGAGTCTATATTTAAGCAGCAAGTATTCCTCTCTAGCACTTGAACTTCTGCACAAATGATCTCTAAATAAGATATTTAACTCAATTTCAGGATCGTTTTCTTCAAAAACGTGAAGATTGATGCTTCTTTCCTCAGCTCTGATTGTAAAATACCTTCGTAGAGGAATATTGAAGCCACCTCTATATCTATATCCTATAGCTTCCAGCTGTGATTCTTTAAAAAATAAATCTAGGACAACGGCCATAATATCTATTTTAGGTTTTGCTGCAAGACCAGGTACTGAAGTCGACCCAATATGATGGATAGCAATGCAGTTACATCCTAGTGCTTTTTTGATTTGAACGGCTTCTGCTTCAAAAATTCGTGGCCAATTAGGATCATATTGTACGACTTCAACACGATCTATTTTTTGCATAGGATTTTCACACTAATAAAACTGATAAAATCAGGATATCGGCAATCTTTCCATCAAAGCAAAAGTAAAGCAGGTTTTTCGATGATTTTTCGAACTTCGCTTAAAAATTCAGCAGCCTTTGCACCGTCTATGACCCTATGATCGCAGGATAAAGTCATATTCATGACACTTCCTATTTTCATATCATTACCTTTGACTACCGGTTGCTTTGTAACTGCACCAACTGCAAGTATTGCACTTTGCGGTGGGTTTATAATAGCACTAAAGCTTTTGATGCCATACATACCAAGATTTGAGATACTAAAACCACCACCTTGATACTCTTCTGGCATGAGTTTCCCAGATTTTGCCTTTTCAGCCAAAGACTTTACTTCCTCTGAAATCTCACCAAGCGATTTTGTGTTTGCAGCCCTCACTATCGGGGTGATAAGACCGTCTTCAATGGCAACTGCGATTGAGATATCTACTCGATCATAGACAATTATTCCATCATCCGACCAAGAGGAATTTACCTCAGGTACTCTTGCCATTGCAAGCGCAACAGCTTTGATAACTATGTCGTTTACTGAAATTTTATAAGCTTTGCCAGATGCTATATTAATAGAAGTAGAATCATTTAAGTCCTTACGAAGCTCCATAATAGAATCTACATCGCAGTCAAGAGACAAGTAAAAGTGCGGAATATTTTGTTTAGATTCAACAAGACGAGTTGCAATCGTCTTCCTAATATTTGAAAGCTTCTGAACTGAAAAAGTGGACTGTGAATTATCATGTGAGGAATGTAATGACGAACTAGATTTTTTAGGGCCTTGCTGCGCTATTTTAGCAACTATATCACGCTTTAAAATTCTACCACCAGGGCCAGTGCCTTGTATGCCGGATATATCCACTCCTTCATTGGCAGCTATCCTCCTTGCAAGAGGGGTTATAAATTTTCTAACACCACTATGCGCACTCAAAGAGCTAGAAGCTTCACTACTTGTACTGTGAGAGCTTATAATATTATTATCACCAATTAGAAAATTTGACTTGTCTTGCTCAGAATGTACTGAAGAATCATGCTCATATTCTGCAAGCATTTTATCAATTGCTTCCTTTCCCTCGCCATCTTCAAGTATGATAGCGATTAGATTATTTACCTTAACACCAGTTGTTCCAGCATTTACAACAATCTTTCCTAAGACTCCAGAATCTACAGCTTCAACTTCCATAGTTGCTTTATCAGTCTCTATCTCGGCTAAAATCTGTCCTGGTTCTACCAAATCACCTTCTTCTTTGATCCATTTTGCAACACTTCCTTCACTCATTGTAGGAGAAAGAGCTGGCATCAAAACCGCTATAGCCATTCTGATAAAACCTTAATAAATATTGATTATATTTCTAGAATAAAATATGCGCATCATACAGCACTTGCAACAAATTTTATTGCGTATAGTTGGCAATCTCAACTTGCACACCAGAACCAAAGTGAACCACATCATTTTCTATGATTTCAAGACTTCCTGCATTTATTGTTGTAGATTTACTAATTACACGTAGTGGGCTTGTACTTCTAACAAAATTTTTAGAATAAAAAACGTCTAAATTGCTGCACTCAAATATATCACCAGCATCACTCTTCACCTGCACATTGCCATTAAGTTTTAAAAGACGCTTATTTAGATCTACTACACCTTCCTGAGCACTCACATCCACTTTCATACGCTTTATATAAAGAGAAGCATTTATAGACTGTGCAGTTATCAAATTCTTCTCCTCTTTTAAAACAGTTTCAGCTTTTATAGCGACATTTCTACCACTTTCATCTGTTGTACTCAACGAAAGCCCCTCTATTACAACCTCACCAACAGGATGCTTGTGCAAAGCTAAAATAGCTCCATTAAACATATTTGCCGATGTCATTCTATATAACCATGAGATAATAAGCAACACTCCAAGTAGAGACAAGATGATAAACACCTTGAGAAATGATATAAAATCTTTGCGTTTTTTAAAAATATTCAAGTTAAAGTTGACCATACATAGGTACTTATAAATTGAAGCGTTTAAGTGACATAGCTAACTCTACCTAACATATATCTTTTGCTTTGTCATTGTGAAATATTGTCAGTATACCACCTGAGTTGTTAAATCTACACTGCGGAAAAATTCAAAATACACTAAATTATACATAAAAATACCGCTAGAAAACCAAGGGAAATATATTAAAAGTCCTAGCGGTATATACTCTTTAGAAGAGAATACACGATCTCTTAATAAAATTGCAATATATTTTTCATAAAATTTTAATGTATAAATTATGACAAAAGTTAGCGGCTTAAACTATGGACTGCATGAGTGTTTACACATTAGCAAAAATGCAAGTTGCGTAACATATATTGATTATCGTATGCAAATTTTAATTAAACCATTCCATTATACATAGTAATTTTGGATACTATAAAATCTGTCTGTCAAAAATTTATTTACTATGCAAATAAATTTTTGCGGAAAGTGAAATATGCCCAATTTAGCTTGGCAACCGAGATAAATCTTTAGCTTCTTAGAGTTATGACATAGGCAGGTGACTATTAAAGCTGTACATATAGCTCAGATAATGTACAAAAATCTTCTATTGATATCTCTTCTGCTCTCTTTGATTCATCAATATTACACTCATGTAGAATTTGAGTAGTATTTTTTCCAAATACAGACTTCAGTGAAGATCTTAACATTTTACGTCTTTGCGAAAAAGCCGCTTTACATACAATTTCCAAAGCATCAAAGTTGCAGTGAAACAGCGGCTTTATTCTTGGAATCATATGTATAACAGATGATAATACCTTAGGTTTTGGGAGGAAAGCCTCTCTAGGGACTTCTATTACCTCTTCGATATCACATAAAAGCTGAGCAATTATGCTAATTCTCCCAAAATCTTTTGAACCACCTTTTGCTACAATTCTTTCTGCAACTTCTTTCTGGACCATTACAGTAATGCTTGAAAATAGGTCAATCAATCCTAACCATTTTACTATAAGCGCGGTCGATATATTATAAGGTAGGTTTGCAATAATCTTATTATTTCTTCCACTAAGAATTGAACGTTCATCGAATGATAGCGCATCTCCATTTATGATTTCTAGCTTTTCACTTGATGATAGAAGATTTGAGGATTTTAATGCTGTAATACATCTAATGTCTCTCTCTATAGCAATAATCCTACCTGCTTTTGATGTGAGAAGGTAGTTAGTTAAAGCTCCAGTTCCTGGCCCTACTTCGAATACTGTTGTATCGTCATTAATTTCTCCAGACTTTGAAACAATCAGTGAAGCAATACTATGATCTATCAAGAAGTGTTGACCAAGGTTTTTTTTTGGTTGCAGTTTGTAACGCATACTATGTATAATTTATTGTTTAATAATTATTGTTATAAGTATTATATCAAATATTGAGTCTTTAAAATCTATATGCAGATACTTTCAGATTTATTTCAAGGAAAATGTTGGCTAAACGGAAAAATATTAGATGCAGATTCTGCAAATATTTCAATATTTAACCATTCTTTGCATTATTCAGGTGCTATATTTGAAGGTATTAGAACATATAACTATGTTCCATTCAAGCTGCAAGAGCATATGGAGCGTTTTCAACAATCAGCTAGTATGATGGGCTATACTCTACCATATAGCGTACTTGAACTAAATAGTGCTGTTTTGCACATTATCAAGGAAAATGATTTGAAGTCTGGTTATATCAGGCCTGTTGCTTGGCGTGGCCCAGAAACTCAAACCATATATAGCAAGAAATGTAGTATACAAACTGCGATTTTAGGATGGAGAGCATTCGATGATGCAAAAGAGTATACAAAAAATAGTCATGAGCTCTCAATTGAAATTTCTACTTGGAGAAAAATATCAAAAGATATGGTTCCAATTCAGGCTAAAGCTTCTGGACTTTATATGATGAACACAATTGCAAAAAATGACGCTGTATCAAGAGGGTTTGATGACGCTATTATGTTAGATATAGATGATTTTATTACAGAAGCTACGACATCAAATTTCTTTTATGTGAAAGATGATGTGCTGTATACTCCGATCGCTGATTCTTTCTTAGATGGAATTACTAGGAGAACTGTGCTAGAATTTGCAAAAAACTGCAAAATACAAAGTAAAGAAGTTAGGTGTAGCATGTCTGATGTAGAATCTGCTGATGCTGCTTTTCTCACTGGAACTGCAATGGGCATTACACCAATTAGAGAAATCTATTATTACAAAAATAAAAAGCTAACAAAGCTCAATATAAATAACAAGGTAATGCTGGAACTTATAGCACAGTATCATTTACTTACTACTGGTCAACTTTGTAATGATAATTAGTCTGTACCGCATGGCAAAAATTTATTTTTGACGTATAGACTTTATAATGATTAGTGACTAGCAAAATTTTTTGATCATCTATAAAGCGCCATCACCTTAACTGTGTCTATAGCTCTTAACAATTGAAAATCTTGAGATTCATCCAAATTCATTAACGTTCTTATGTTTTCTTTTTGTGCATTTGTCATGCTATCAGATTTTTTCCGCAAATGTCCTTTTAGGGAAGCTTCAGATCCTATTATATTACTACCATCCTCTACTTGCTTTACTATCGCTTCTGGCACTATTATGTCCGGAGTGATACCAGCAGCCTGTATAGACGTACCAGAAGGCGTGTAGTAAAGAGCTGTGGTAAGCTTTATTGCTCCAC
This sequence comes from Synergus itoensis, assembly GCA_904066005.1. Classification (NCBI taxonomy): domain Eukaryota; kingdom Metazoa; phylum Arthropoda; class Insecta; order Hymenoptera; family Cynipidae; genus Synergus; species Synergus itoensis. The sequence goes on along the minus strand of CAJFCP010024606.1, from coordinate 27,123 downwards.
CACTGCTTAGCGGAATCACTTTCTGTACAGATCCCTTCCCAAAAGACTTAGTGCCAACCACAAGCGCTCTCTTATTCTCTTGCAATGCTCCTGCAACTATCTCTGCAGCAGATGCAGAACCTCCATTAATTAACACAACTATAGGCATACCACCAGTAATGTCGCTATTCTCTGCACAAAAAACTTGGTTCATCTCACTATTTCTGCTTTTTATTGATACGATTACACCTTCTCTAAGGAAAAGATCAGCCACCTCTTTTGCTTGCTCAAGCAAACCTCCAGGGTTCCATCTTAAATCTAGCACAATTCCAGATATAGAAGGATTTTCTTTAATTAAATTCGCATATTCTTGTTTTATAATCGACGCAGTCCTTTCATTGAAATTAGATACGTTGAAATATCCAACTGACTTCCCTCCAACAAGCTTTGCCTTCACAGGAACCAACTTTATTACTTCTCGAACTATTTTTGTATCTAGTACACCGTAATTCTCTCTATAAATTTTTATGTTCACTGAAGTACCAGGCTCACCACGTAATTTATCCACAGCTTCATTAATCGACATCCCCTTCACCATTTCTCCATCGATTGCAATAATACTATCGCCTATTTTTATACCAGCTCTAAATGCTGGTCCATCTTCGTAAGGCGAAATTATCCTCAGCATCCCATTTTCCATCGTCATTTCTATACCAAGACCACCAAACTCACCTTTAGTAGCTATTTTCATCTCGTTATACGTCTTTTGGTCCAAGTACATCGAATGCGGGTCAAGAGATGTCAGCATACCTTGTATTGCCGATTCTATCAGCTTTTGTTCATCTACATCTGCTACATACTCCTGCTTGACATACTCCATTACAGCTTGAAAAAACCTAAGTGAGTGATATCCGCTAAGTCCACTTTCTGCAGCCGCGACATTACAAATGAATACATTAAACAAAAATAATACTGCATAAAATGTATTACACAAACTTCTGATTACTTTTGTTATGATCTTGACAAGAGAATATGCCATAGAAGAATTTCTATACTTAATATATTGATTATTTTTATTAGTCATAAATATCTCGATTTGCAATGCAGCAACATGAGTGAATATAACGTCTTACATCTGTGTTTTCAATTTCTGCTTTTATAAGAATGTATTTTTAATATTAATCTTGCTGATGAACTGAACTTTCTCTACTTAGATTTATTTTTTTATCACTTTCTGATTTCTCAAATACACTATTCCATATATATTTGTAAATGGCCCGTTGAGATCAAAACATTCGATATTGATTAGCACGTGCACCAAAAGTCTCAGAAGTGGCATAAAATAGTGTTTAGAATGTCAAAATAGCGTTTTAAATCCGTAAGGAAATGTTATAAGCGCAAAAAACTTACGGATTTTGTGAAAGTAGATTTCAGCATAAGGCCAATTAATACATCCGAAAATTAGCGCAGGACAGATCTAAAAGCTAATTTTGTACATTTAACTTCTCCGCAAAAATTGCTTTGCTGCGCAAATAAATTTTTGGCGGATAGACTGATTAGAGGTTTTAGAGATTTTGCTTATCATTTATAACATAAAAGGTCACTCACTTATTGTCGTATAGATGGTATTTTGGTTGGATATCGATGCTTGAAACACCATGGCACTGTTACTTTCTTGCAACCCTATAACCTATTGCTTCTGCAAGGTGCAGCACGTTTACTTCTTTTTCTTGAGAAAGATCAGCGATCGTTCTTGCCACTTTCAGAATTTTATTAAATCCGCGCATTGATATATGCATCTTTGTACACGCTTTTTTCATCAAGTTTTTTGATTCCTCGTCCATCTTGACAACATCATATAAAAGCTCACCATTTAACTCAAAGTTAAGCTTAATTCCAAGATTTTCATAGCGTTCTAATTGTGTAATTCGAGCTGACATTACTCGTTTTGCAACAACTTCAGATGATTCACCGCGTTCCATTTCATCGCTTAGAATATCAACTGCTCGAACCTCGATTTGCATATCAAATCTGTCAAAAAGTGGTACAGAAATCTTATTTTGGTAATCTTCAACACAGCTTGGAGCTCTACTACATTGCATATTGTTAGGCTCTCCATAATATCCACATCTACATGGGTTCATCGCTGCTATCAGTTGAAAGTTTGCAGGGTAAGTAACATGGTTATTTACTCTTGCTATTGTAATGCACCGGCTTTCTATCGGCTGCCTTAATGCTTCTAGAGTATTTCTTGAAAATTCTGGAAGCTCATCTAAAAATAGGATGCCTAGGTGCGCAAGTGTTATTTCACCAGGTTTAGCATTTTTTCCTCCACCTACCATTGCAGGAAGAGAAGAGGAACAGTGAGGTTCTCTAAACGGCCTTTCTTCTACTAGCATATTGCTAGAGAGTTCACCTGCTATGCTAGCAATTATACTTGATTCAAGTCTTTCTTCATGTGAAAGTGCTGGCATTATCCCAGGCAATCTCTTAGCGAGCATAGATTTGCCAGAACCAGGGGGACCTATCATTAGCATATGATGCCCGCCTGCAGCTGCAATTTCCAATGCCCTTTTAGGAATTATTTGGCCTTGTATGTCTTGCAGATCCGGCTTTTTCTCTCCATGCATTCTAATTTCAGGTAATATCGGAGAGCACATCTTTTGTTTACCAGCAAAGTGGTTGAGTACTTCCAATAAACCATTTGCTGCATATACATCACTATTTCCAGACCATGCTGCTTCTAAGCTATTTTCTGCTGGATATATTAGTCCTTTATTTATGGAGTTTGCTTTTATTGCGGCTGGAAGTATTCCTGTCACTTTCGTAAGTTTTCCATCCAACGAAAGCTCTCCCATTGCTACGTAATTTTCTAATTCCTCTTGTGGGATTATTTCAAGGTCTACAAGCAATCCAAGCGCAATTGGCAAATCAAAATGACTTCAATCTTTATTTAGATCTGCTGGAGATAAATTCACAGTAATTCTTTTAGTTGGCAAGGAAAGTCCTATACTAGAAAACGCAGCTCTAATTCGTTCCTTGGACTCCGCAACCGTTTTATTCGGAAGCCCTACTATACAAAAACTTGGAAGCCATTGAACGATGTGAGTTTGAACATCTACCTCTCTTACTTCAATGCCGATGAAACAAAAAGTAGTGATATGTGAGACCATATGATATAAGTGAGCTTATTGGATACTGAATTATTAATATATCTTTATAAAAGATTATTTGTGTAGATCTCGTATGACTGTCCTTACACTTGTAGTTTTATTTGCGTGAAATCTATCAACTTTGCTTGCCTTTTAAATTTTTTCTGTGTCAATGCAGTTCTATAGGTCAATTCAATTTGCTGCGCTAACTTATATGAATTAGTTCGATATTTATGACGCATGTTGTTTAGCCTTATTTTTATCTATTAATTATTTTATTGATGACATATTGTTATGTAGCATAAGATAAGATTACATAAAATATATTTTTTCAACTAATTATTTAGCGCGATATAAAATTTTTATATAAAAAATATAATGATTGATATATTGTTTAGCTCTATACGCAGAGCGCTCGGTGTGTTTTTATTTATAATTTCAGCATGTTTGATATTTGCTATATCTACATTCTCACCTGAAGATAGTTCAATATTGCATGCTTCTTTAGCAACTCCTAAGAATTTGATGGGATGGTATGGAGCATACGTTGCAGAACCTATGATGCAAACATTTGGTTATGCAGTATTATTTCCAATTACCTTTTTAGTGACCATTGCACTTAAAATGTTGCAAAACAAACCTTCATGTTTTCATATATTGAGAATAAGTGCATTATTTTTAACATTACCAATTTTCGCAGGACTCTGCACATTCTTAGATATTTCTACAGAACCGCTTTTAAGACAAGGTGGCGGTTTTGTTGGTTTTTTTATCAAAAATGAATTAATGTGGCGCTTCAATCATGATATTGGTTTTACATTAGCAGCAGTTATCTCTTTAGTTGGCATTATAATTTCATTGCATATTACATTTTCAGAGTGGCGCTCTATCGTGGTATTTTTTACAAAAGCTGTATATAGAGGTACTGTCTCTTGTGGCATTTTATTCAGGAAGTTAAAGTCTATTTACATGCGCAATAATAAAGCATCACACGCCATAGATGATGTTATCTACAGTCATGATGAAAGTACAAAAGTAGCAAATTCATCCCGAGAAAAAATCAAAATTCCTGATAAAACACGCTTCAAACCTATGTCTAAAACAGAGAATGAAGGAAAAGTGCAAAATAGCATCCTATGCGATGATAATTATAAATTACCGAATACTGGCTTACTAGATCCAATATCAACAATACAATCCAAAACTCAGGTAAACCAGCAAGCATTAGATTTAAATTCCGCTGCGCTAAAACAGGTTTTGGAAGATTTTGGTGTGCGTGGAGAAATTACCAACATATTCCCTGGACCAATAGTAACATTATATGAGCTTGAACCATCAGCCGGAACAAAATCCTCACGTGTTATTAATATAGCAGATGATATAGCCCGCTCTATGAGCGCAATATCTGCTCGTATTGCAGTAATACCAGGGAAGAATGCAATAGGCATAGAGCTACCAAACCAAAAGCGAGCAGTTGTATATTTGAGAGAACTTTTAGAAAGTAAAGAGTACCATCAAAATAATGGAGGGCTGCCGATAATACTTGGGAAGAATATAGGAGGAGAAGCTGTTATTGCAGATCTTGCGAAAATGCCGCATTTGCTGGTTGCTGGAACAACAGGCTCAGGTAAATCAGTCGCGATAAATACCATGATACTGTCCTTGCTTTATAAGCATTCTCCTAAGACTTGCAAACTTGTAATGATAGATCCAAAGATGCTTGAGCTTTCTGTATATGACGGAATTCCTCATCTAATAGCACCAGTTGTCACCGAACCAAAAAAAGCAGTTTCTGCATTAAAATGGGTAGTGCGTGAGATGGAAGAGCGCTATAGGATGATGTCGCTTATTGGTGTACGCAATATTAGTGGATACAATCACGTTATATCTGAACATATACAAAGTGGAAAGGCATTCTCAAAGCGAGTACAAACTGGTTTCGATCAAGAACTTGGTACACCTGTTTTTGAAAATATTGAAATGAAGAATGAGCTGCTGCCTTACATAGTTGTTATTGTTGATGAGATGGCGGATTTAATGCTTGTGGCTGGGAAAGATATAGAAGCTTACATACAAAGACTCGCTCAAATGGCTAGAGCTGCAGGTATCCACATAATTATGGCAACACAAAGGCCTTCTGTAGATGTAATCACTGGTGTAATTAAGGCAAACTTTCCTACTAGAATCAGCTTTCAAGTTACATCAAAGATAGACAGTAGGACAATTCTTGGAGAACAAGGTGCAGAGCAACTACTTGGTATGGGCGACATGCTATACATGGTGCCTGGCGGGCGTATAGAACGCGTTCATGGTCCATTTGTACATGATAAGGAAGTAGAAAGCATAGTTGCTTTTTTGAAAGCACAAGGCGCTCCAAACTATATATCTGAAGATGAATTTATTGACAAAGAAGATGGAAATACTAGTGCTGCTCCTGAAGAAGTCTCAAGTGATCTATACGAAAAAGCAGTTGCAATAGTATTGCAAGATAGAAAAGCAAGTACGAGTTACCTGCAAAGATGTTTGAAAATAGGTTATAATAGAGCGGCCTCTTTGATTGAGAGGATGGAAAAAGAAGGTATCATAAGCCTTCCAAATCATGTTGGAAAGCGCGAAATATTAAAGGGCTAGCCTGTTTATTATGCAACATAAATCAACATTTGAAGAAGTTCTCCTGACTCGTACGCGCGCCAAGAGTTCTCGAAACAAACATGAAATGATGTCCCGAGTGTCAAAATAGCGCTTTAAATCCGTAAGAAAATGTTATAATAAGCGCAAAAAACTTACGGATTTGTATTATATGCTATCAGAAAAAGTGAAAATTAATAACACTCAAAGTAGAATATTTGAGGAAAGACTATCTGACAGTTTGAATCCTCAACATAAGTTCAAATGCCACAAAGTGGCAATAGAGGACGAGCATTGTTGCATAATGAGACTATTTCATTATCGGTACATATAAAATGCTAAAGCTTCTCACTTCAAGAAGCTTTAGAAGATATAAGAATGAAGTCTTTTTTCAAGAGATTTAGAGTGTTTACCTTAATAATCATTTCAATTTGCCTTTTGTGCATAATTCACCAACTATTCATTTTACCTACGGTATACACTGCGCTCCGTATGCTTCTTGCACTTGCCTAACAGGAACAAGCGTTTTAAGAAGCAGTCTATTGTGTCACACAAAAAAATAATCTCCTAAAGACAGAATCTTTAGGAGATTGTGATCACGCAATATCAAATATTTAGAACTTCAACTTAGCTCCCACTAAAAACACAATGCCGTTATTACCCTTAACGTTGTTATCATCGGGTCTACTGTAATTAAAGTGCGTCACCTCTGCATAAGGTAAAAAGCCAGGAAGCACTGAATAATCCATTCCTATACTAAAAATATTTGCTTTGTTATACGAAGTGATATACTGCTCCATGTTTTCTGGTTGGTTTGTAACAAGACCAGCGCTTTTGGATTGCATATAAATCACGCTAATGCCGAAGTCTTTGTATTTATAAGCAGCTCCAGCAGTCCAATAACTTCCACCATATTTATAATCATCAGATGCAACTTGAGGTTTTGGATTTTTTGTTGTGCCAGATTTCCCAAGATCTCCGTATGAACCTGCAATACTGAAACCTTCATAATCAAATCTTGTTCCAATCTCCCATGCAAACAAGTTATTTCTTTCGATAATAGAAGAAGTGCCTGGAGTTGGATTTGGATTTGCATTAGGATAAGATCCTTGCTTTGCATTTCCAAACTCTGTAATTCCAGAAATAGTCCAATTAACATCGTTTATTTTTGTGCTGTATCTTATACCAGCCTCTACTACGTCTTTATAACCTCTGCCACTATCTGAGGTAGAAACGCCATCTTTAATTTGATCCACAGTGCCGGTATATTCTGCATCCGGAATATAACTTACACCAAAAGTGAATCCATTCAGTTTTGGTGTATAATAAGTAATTTTATTTGCTCTAACATAATCTCTATTAACAGGTAACTGTGCTGAATCAATGAATGAGCGGCTTATATTTTGTTTTGTTGTTCCATAATAAGCTTTTGCACTTAGCCAATCACTCCAATCTCCTGCTATACCATCTGTCGCTCTTGCAACTGAACTCCCAGAAACCTTGATTCTATCATGTGCCCCATCATAGCTTCCAGCTTCAAGACGACCAAATTGTCCTTCTAAAAATAGCATCATTTTATCGCCTACAGGGTTTGATATCTGACCTCTACCTAGATCTATATCTATTGGTTTAGAAGTATCTGCATTAATTTTGACATATGCTCCATATTTCAGGCCAATTTCTTCTTTGCCACCTTCTGCTTGAAATATTATCTTGTTATTTGTAACAAAACCGTGAGAGCGCTGCTTACCTTTTGCTTTATCAAAATCTTTGTATCTGAATCCATCACTTTCATTATTTGCAACAGATCCATATTGTACATTTGAACTTAAGCTTACTGTCATATTAATACTAGTTGCACTTTGTGGCGCTTTTTTAAGCACAGCAACATCGCTGCTAGTATTATTTCTGGTGGTGCTAAATTTTTTTTTATCAGCGTCTGAAGTTTTTAACTTCGAAACTTCATCCATAGCAAAATTGCGCGGAACATCGGCAATTGCAGAACTCTGCATAGCAATAAATGCTGTACAAAGTAATAAAAAGTTGTTCTTCATGAAATGACCTATAGAAATGACTAAATGTTGACTTTGTGTTGAAACATCTTGTATGGAAAAATTAAGTATACTTATCATACTTTTCAAAATTAACGCTTGTAGAATGCTACTTATGTATTTTATATACACATTACGCCCGCATTCTTC
>CAJFCP010024606.1:4153-19063 GCA_904066005.1 Synergus itoensis | reverse complement strand
GCAAAAAATTGATTTGCTACGCAAATAACATTTTTGGCGAATAGACTGGTTAATAGAGCTTACGCAAAATTAAACAATCCCCTTCAATATTTCAGGAGAAACACCTAGTTTCTTCATTTCTTCTGACATAAAGATATCAGCATTTTGTTTTGCGCTATTAAAAGCTGCAACGATTAAATCTTCTAAAATCTCAACTTCATCCTGTACAATTAAGCTCTTATCTATCTTCACTTTCTTTACATCACCTTTGCCTGATGTAGTTATACTAACAAGACCACCACCTGCAACTCCAACTACTTCCGATTCAGCTAGTTTTTGCTGAATTTCAGTCATCTTTTTCTGTAAATCCTGTGCTTGCTTCATTACTTGTTGAATATTCATCATTCACACTACCTAATATTTTTATAATCTATAAAGCGCGTACTAGCGCAAGTAACACAAACCTCAAGAAACTCTACAAAGCAGAAATTAGACAAATGAGCTCAAAAAGTAAAACTTGCACCTTATTAAAGCAGCACACCACTCCTTATCTTGAACTAGCTCTCAAATTTTCTAAACAACAAACTTACATTTGCTCCACCAAAACCGAAAGAGTTAGAAAGAACAATTCTAACATCACATCTTTTTGCACTATGCGGAACAAGAGAAAATCCGTAACTTTCTTCAGGGTCATCCAAATTCAGAGTAGGAGGCACTACAGAGTTTCCAATTGCAAGCACAGAAAATATAGCTTCAATACCACCAGCCGCACCTAATGTATGCCCTGTGGATGACTTAGTAGATGAAATTGAAACTCGACTCTTATCTATGCCAGTGAATAATCTATCTATAGCTTGAAGCTCAACCATATCACCTATAGGAGTTGATGTGCCATGCGCATTGATGTAATCTAACTCTCCAGCTGAAATTCCAGCTTTATCAAGCGCGATTTGCATTGCTCTATAACCTCCATCACCACCTGGTTCAGGAGCTGTTATGTGATATGCATCACCGGTTGCTCCATAACCTATCAGTTCAGCGTATATCTTAGCTCCTCTATTTATAGCATGAGACAACTCTTCAAGCACAACAACACCGGCTCCTTCAGCTATAACAAATCCGTCTCTACTTTTATCCCATGGTCTAGATGCCTTTTCTGGAAAATCATTAAACCCCGTGGAAAGTGCTCTAGCAGCTGCAAAACCAGCGATACCAAGTGGAGAGATAGGAGCTTCAGCACCGCCACATACCATAACATCTGCGTCTCCACTACTTATTATTCTGGCACCATCTGCTATCGAGTGCGCTCCTGTTGCACATGCAGAAACAACAGAATAATTAGGACCTTTAAAGCCATATTTTATAGCAACATGGCCAGGTATTAAATTAATCAAGCTTGCTGGAACAAAAAATGGACTGATCTTCTTTGCACCATGATTACTTAATATTAGAGCATTCTGCTCTATAGTAGTCAAACCACCTATACCAGACCCAACCAAGATGCCAGTCCTACACTTCGCTAATTCATCTTCTGGCAACCAACCTGAATCTTCAATCGCTTGCACAGATGCAGCAATACCTAGATGGATAAATCTATCCATTCTTTTTGCCTCTTTCTGTGGAATATATGAAGCAATGCAAAAACCTAGAGAATCATTGGGCAATTCAGAATCTGGAATGAAGCCACACACTTTACTTGGTAACTGACTAGTATCCACTACAGAGTCAGGTATAAGCTTGATCCCTGATTTTCCGTCGATCAAGTTTCTCCATGATGACTCTATATTAGAGCCTAGTGGAGAGACAACACCTACCCCTGTTACTACAACACGCTTCATATGAACAGCAATGATTGATTATTTTTTAGAACACCGGTATTAACCGTTACGAAGAGCAGCTTTAATATAATGCATAACATCACCAACAGTTTTCATCTTTGCAGCATCTTCATCAGGAATCTCAACATTAAACTCCTCTTCCAGAGACATTACAAGTTCCACAGAATCAAGGCTATCAAAACCCAAATCACTGCCAAGCCCAGATTCTGGCTTAATTACTTTTGCTGCATCATCTACGTGTTTAGCAATTACTCCAGCAACTCTCTTTTCTACATCAGCGCTCTCAGCAATTTCTACAGATGCTTCGTTCTCCGCAACTCTAATTTCTTTCTTTAGATTGAGATCTGTCATAATAATCCTTAAGTTGTTAATCAGTACTACGATATGAAGAGACTAAATATCATAATTATAACCTTTGTCAAAGAATTTCTTTGCAAAGCTACACATTGTAACTTCGAAATTCCTGGATTTTACGCCGCCTATATCAATATACGATATAAGTAAAGTACGTATACTTAATATATAACTTGGTTAAATAATTATAATACTTACCTCTTAACTATCGCACTATCAAACCAAATTTTTGATTTGATTTGTAAAACAGAATATTCGAAAAGAACAGCACATTGCTATAAAGCATAGCAATGAAAAACTTACTGTTTTCTGCACTGCACTTCAAAACCTGATAAATATGCATAACTCTACTTTTGCATAAGTACCTAATGCATATTTTTAAAACATATTTACAGGTCTGAGATAGTAACAGACAACAGCGCACAGAGTCAAGCTAATGGTACTTGATTCATAAGCATTATTGACCAAATTATACTTCTTGCATCATCTGCTGTCAGCTTTTAATTGGTATAAACTCAACACAATTTGTTAAAAATTAATATACAAATCTTTAACACTAGAATAATTACTAAATCAGCAGCTTTAAATGAATATAGAGATAAAGGAAGAGCAGATAACTCGAGTGTATAGCAGGGTTTTCCGACAATACAAAGAGGTATGCGCTGAAAACACACTCAAAACCTTTTCTCGCAGTTAATTTATAAGAAGCTGCGGCATATACTATTATATACTAAGGCAGTATAAAAGAGTTATGCTAAACTTTGTCTTTTTGATAAATTTCAAGCCAGCCTCTCGCCTAAAATAGAGTGATATTGCCGATTCCAAGTGAATAAAAATTTATTCTAAATACTAGTTTTCCATGCCTATTTTATAGAGCTTTAGCTATCACTAGTCGCCTACGTCATAACTATAAGAAGTGCAGGATTTATTTTGGCTGTAAGTCATTATGATGCACCGAAAGTCCAGTAGAAAAAGTGGTAAAATTGCCTCAAACTTTATAGATTTTGTATAATATTAGAGAATTGGCACAGGGCTGCACTTAAAAGCTAATTTTTGTATATTTAACTTTACGCAAAAATTGCTTTGCGTAAGCAAATAAATTTTTGACGGATAGACTATAAAACAAAGTATCTGCTCACAAATTTCAATAGCTCCAAATATGTATCCCAAGTATGTTAGACTACTGGTAAATATACATTTGAAAATTCATTATTTAGCAATCACACCTGAATTATTAGATAAAATCACTGCAAGTGATTATTCTTGGCTTACATCTGGTTGAGAATTATATCGATTGCTATATTCACTCTTCTTTAAATATATCTGGAGTGCAACTACAGCAGCAGGCGTAATGCCTTGCACTCTCCTTGCTTCTGCGATAGTAGTAGGCCTAACGTTTGATAATTTAAGACGTACCTCATTTGAAAGTGCTTTTATCATGCTGTAATCTATATTACCAGGAATCTTTATAGCAGATTCCTCTGATAATATCTCGATATCTTTATTTTGGCGATCTTGATATGATGCATAAAGCGCCTCTATTTTTAAAATACTAACCAATTTTTGATCATAAAGCCGAATTTTATCATAAAGGCCGCAAATGATGTTATAGTCTATATTCTGCATGCCAATTATCTCTAAAAGCGTTCTTCTAACGCCATCTTTAGAAATATTTAATCCGAATTTCGCTAGTTGATTAGGCGTAAAAGTAACATTTGATAATTCAGCTTTTAGTCTTTTTAAATTAGCCTGTCTTATCTCGTAATCGCTCAACCTATTAATTCCAATTACACCTATTTTAGCAGCATTCTGAGTAAGCCTTGAATCAGCATTATCAGGTCTCAGTAATATTCTAAACTCAGCGCGAGACGTCATCATCCTATACGGCTCAACTGTTCCAAATGTAATTAGATCACTCACCATAACACCTATATATGCATCCGCTCTACCTACTATATATTGCTCATTACAAAGTGAAAGTGCGGCGTTCATACCAGCTAGCACTCCTTGCCCAGCTGCTTCTTCATATCCCGTTGTCCCATTAATCTGCCCAGCTAAAAATAGTCCACTTATTTTCTTTACCTCAAGTGTTGGTTTTAACTCCCTTGGATCTATATAATCATATTCTATTGCGTATCCATACCTTGCGATTTTGACATCTTCAAGTCCATGAATAAAACGCAGCATCTTATCTTGCACCTCTTCAGGAAGTGATGTGGAAATTCCATTTGGATATATTAACTCATTATCCAAACCTTCTGGCTCTAAAAAGATTTGATGCCTCTCTTTATCAGCAAAACGTGTAATTTTATCTTCTATCGAAGGACAGTATCTTGGACCACTACCTGTGATTTGCCCCGAATATATTGAAGAAAGATGTAAATTCTCTCTAATGGTTTCGTGCATATTGTGATTTGTATATGTAATATAGCAATCTATCTGCGGATTTTTTACTTCACTATTTAAATATGAAAATGGAACTGGTGGATTGTCACCAGGTTGTTTTTCAAGTAAATCCCACTTTATAGAATCTTTAAGCAACCTTGGCGGAGTTCCAGTTTTTAATCTACCAATATTTAGCCCATATGCTTTAAGTCTTTCAGCAAGCATAATTGATGCATTTTCTTGAAAACGCCCAGCGTTTTTTGTTTTATTCCCAACATGAATAACACCACCTAAAAATGTACCAGTAGTCAGCACTACAGACGTTGCTAATATACGCTCAGAGCCACAAACTACGCCTTGTACTTTTCCAGACTCCAATATCAAATCTGTTACTTCCATCTCAAGTATTGTAAGATTTTTATAACAGGATAAAATACTCTGCATAGCAGCTTTATAAAGCTTTCTATCTGCTTGAGCACGGGGGCCCCATACTGCTGGTCCTTTACTGCTGTTTAACATTTTATAATGGATGCCAGCCATATCTATAGCAACTCCCATAAGTCCATCTAGAGCATCAACTTCTCTTACGATTATTCCCTTTGCCACACCTCCAATTGAAGGATTACAAGACATTTCTCCTATATTGTTGAAACTATATGTAATTAAACAAGTTTTTGCTCCAATTCTTGCGGATGCAGCTGCAGCCTCAACACCAGCATGCCCAGCACCGACTACAACAACGTCAAAATTCATCATAATTGTAATTTCAGCTTAGTTTATATTCGATTCAATTATCAAAACTTAAAGTCTTTCTATAATGCGAGTCGCCAATTATTTTATCTGTCCGTCAAAACTCGATTTTCTGCGCAAATAAATTTTTGCCGCAAGTTAAATGTACAAAAATTAGCTTAAAAACGGGCCCCCGCGCTAATTTTCGGATATATAATTTCTCACAGATACTGGCAAATACTACTTTAGGCACTGCCAGCAAAGTATTTATAACCGATATAAATCCAGCACTCCTTAGAGTTATGATGCAACTACTATTTTATAATTGGCGATGCGTCCTGATTATAGCCCTATTAACCAAGTTATTATATCAGACTTTTTCTGGCCTGATTTTTAAAGTATTACTTCGTTAATTTCCTCGCAAATATATAGTATTGAACTCAGAAATTAACTTGTACTCTAAAAAATCATGCTATTAAAATCCACGCGTATGCACTTACTTAAGGCAGCGCCTAATCAGCAACTCAAGATTTATAATACTAAAAGGTCGTTTTATAAGCTAATTTTGCGAAGGAATAAATAGGAAAATACGATGTAATAAATGCACTAACAAATTCTTACATTGATAACTAGTTTTTATTGCCTAAATGACTGCACTGAAAACATTATTTATACATGCACTTATTACTTTTTATACATGTATATAATCGCCATACTTTTCAAAATTGGCGCCTTTAAAATGCTCTTCATGTATTTTGTGTTGCATTGCAGGTAAAATAGCATTCTAGAAAAAGGTAAATAAAGTGCTAAATCACCATTTAGAGGCATCACTCATGCTTAATGAATTCTATGCTAGCAGTCTGCTTAATAGTATCTGAGATATTTGAATTAAAACTATCAGAAGCACCGACGCGCGGTTCATCTAAAAGATCCTTATTCTCTTGCTCTTGAATAACGTCTTCTTGCTCTATTTTAGAATCCTCTTCCACTTTTGATTGTGCACCTGAAGACATACTGTTAAACATCATCTTCCCTATCAAATTTTCAATATTTACTGAGGACTGAGTAAACGTTATATTATTACCATCTTGTAACATTTCATCTTCTCCACCCGGGACCAGAGACACATATTTATCTCCAATCAATCCACTAGATACAATCTCAGCAGAAGTATCCTTTGGGAGAGAAACACTTTCATATATATCCATAGTGATGCGAGCTGCATAACTAACTCTATCCAACGACTGCCCAGATACTCTACCAACTTTTATACCGCTAACTCTAACTAAACTACCAACCTCTATACCATCTATCCTATCAAAGTCTGCAGTGATCTTATAAAACTTTTCATTCACCTTATCGATGCTACCTGTGTTATAAGCTTTATAAAGGAATAGCGCTGCTACTACCAGTAGCACAGCTCCAACTATTGTTTCAGTCAAGTTCTTATTCATAGTCTATCTACAAATGTTTTATCATATAAATAATAACAGCGCGCTTGTTAGATCCTTTGAAAACTACTAAATCTCACCTTTTGATATTCCATTTTTATAAAATCAATTGAAATATATCACAACACAAGCACACCAAAATCTTCTAATCTCTCTCAGTCACAACAACATGAAACTTACCATCTGACATCTCAACTCTTAATTTCTTCCCAACTGTAACAGCGTTGCAAGAAGTTAGCAAATTCCCCACATCATCATAAACCAAAGCCAAACCACGCTTTAACAAGCGATCAGTGCCATTACGCTTAATAGCTATATCAATTGTTTCAAGAGCAGCACGCATTTTTTTGAAGTATAACATTAAAGCATCTTCTAGCCTATAATTTAAATACACCAAATCTTTATCAGCACTCTGTATTTTTTGGTCTAATATTACAATGATATGTCTTATGTGCAAAATACTCTGGACTTCACTGCGTTTTTTGTGAATCAAACTTTGCGCAACATAACTGAATCTTTGATATATCGAAACACGTTTTAGTTTGTTAATATTACAAAAATACTCAAAATTCTTACAAATTGAAATATATAGCTTCTGTAGATTCGTTAAATTCATGCACAAAAGGTCTTCTGTCTCGATGAATGCTCTTGATATAAGAGCTGCTATTCTCTTAATTAGATCATCTCGTACTGGTAAAGCCATCTCAATTGCAGCAGTAGGCGTTGGAGCTCTTAAATCCGCCACTAAGTCACATAGTGTTACATCTGTTTGATGACCAACTGCTGACACTATTGGTATATTCGAAGCATATATAGCACGCACTAATACTTCTTCATTGAAAGGCCAGAGATCTTCTATAGAGCCTCCACCTCTCGCAACAATGACCACATCTATTTTTTTCCCTGCTGTCAAATCGTTCAAATTGTGTATTGCATCAGCAATTTGTGATGCAGCACCCTTACCTTGAACAGCTACATCATAGACCAATACTTCAATTGGAAATCTATCTCTTATTCTATGTAACATGTCATGCAACACAGCACCCTTTTCCGATGTAACAAGCGCTATAACTTTTGGCAGTAAAGGTAACTTTTTTTTGTGCGCTAGATCAAACAATCCTTCTTCAGTTAGCATCTGCTTGCGCTTTTCAAATAATGCAAGCAGAGCGCCTCTACCTGCCATTTCAAGCTTTGACAATATAAGCTGATATGATGATCTTCCAGGATATGCAGTAATGCTTCCTGAACAGACTACCTCCATTCCATCCTCTATATCCATAGGGAAAACGCAAGTGTTCCCCCGCCAACAAACAATATTAAGCAACGAATCATTATCTTTCAGATTAAAATATACATGTCCAGAAGAGGCAACCTTATACCCAGATACCTCACCCTGAACACGCACATAAAAGAAGCTATTTTCTATACATTCCTTAATCAAGCCAGAAAGCGCAGAAACAGTATAAACCAAATCTTCCTTCAAGACATCAACCAGCTTATCATTACTAGCATCTGGAACCATTAGATCAATGCATCCTTGCTTTAAGTCGCTTTTGTTCAAAACCTTCGACATCCTTACTTTAGCATTCCTGCCATAGAAGTTATGGTATCTTGTACACCTTTTACAGAAGCATCAAACATTGCTTTTTCATCACTTGTGAGAGGAATTTCTATAACTTTCTCAACACCACCTGCTCCTATCACAACTGGTACACCAGTATAAACATCTTTAAAACCATATTCGCCATTCAGATAAGCGGCACAAGGTAATATCCTTTTTCTATTCAACAAGTAAGCTTCCGCCATTTCCATTGCAGATGCAGCTGGAGCATAAAAAGCAGAACCTTTCTGTAATAACTGTACTATTTCTCCACCACCATTCTTGGTCCGCGTTACTATATCATTAACTTTCGCTTCAGTAATCAAGCCCATCTTTATTATATCTGATAGTGCAATGCCCCCAACCGTAGTATATCTAATAAGTGGCACCATAGAGTCTCCATGCCCACCAAGTACAAACGCTGAGACATCCTGAACTGATACATTTAGCTCTCTTGCCAGGAACAACCTAAAGCGCGCAGTATCAAGTACACCAGCCATTCCAACAACCTTTTTACTGGAAAGTCCACTAAACTTCTTAAACGCATAAACCATGGAATCCAGAGGATTCGTCACGATTATGACAAAAGCATTCGGAGCATAACGCTTTACTCCATCAGCTGCTATTTTCATTACCTCAACATTTGTAGAAAATAAATAATCTCTACTCATACCAGGCTTGCGCGCAACACCTGCAGTTATTATAACTACATTTGCGCCTTCTAAGTCTTTATAATCTGCTGTACCAGTAATCGCAGCATCACAACTTTCAACAGGGAGACTTTGTGCTATATCAAGAGCTTTACCTTTTGCAAAATCTTCTGTCTTATCCAATATTACTATATCACCAAGACACTTCATGCTTGCAAGATGCGCAAGCGTTCCTCCTATATTACCGCCACCTATTAGCGCTATCTTGTTCACATTTTGCATAAGCAACCCCCCGTAATGGATAAATAATTTGATGTTAAATATTCTTCACGCTTTTATCAATCACTCTTTTTAGCAAAAACCTGAGATTTTCTAACTTTAATCTTTACTTGTGCAACGGCTTCGTAACCAAAATAGCTATTTACTCTTGAGATGATTGTCTGCTGGCAAGATTGCATCTCAAGAGCAAACCCTGGATTCGAAATTTCAATCGTTAATGTGCCACGAGCTCTACTTTCTCCATTAAACGCGATATCATTTGGATAGCTAATATTCGCAAGACCTCGCCCAACTATATCTATCCAGTTTGCTCCTATCTTTTGTGCAACTGCATCACAACTACTGAGAATATTGCCAAGCACAGTATTTGTTACAATATTGAGGCTTTTGAAGCCAGCTTTTAATCGACTATTCCTTAACATGTTATATGTACCTATCTAAATGGTATCACAAGATCCATTTATACCCCCTATCAAGTAACTTGGCAATTGAACAATGAGACATCGCTGTTTTTAATACATTGCTTATTTCGTTAACATTCTATATATAAAATAGCAATATTCATAAAAAGCCTTTATATACGACCGAAAACTAGATTTATCAATATCATCCCAATAACAGCACAAGTAATATCAATATCATCAACAGAAATTACATATTGAATCAATCATTATGTTATTGCATTATAAAATTCACGACAATACATAACTCACAGCATTTGCTAACTTTATAGGTTTTGTTGCAATAAGTGTGTAAAGGTTAAGCAGCTTTGGTAAATCCAAAGAACCAACCAGTTGATGTTTTCCGCATTTTGCTATATCTTCTGTCTTCTTATGTGCATATTATGTCAAACTTCAAGTTCTGTTGAATAAATATACTATTTACCGGCCTTACTTCCAAATAGAACCACATGCATAATTATCAACGGCACCACAGCACGCTTCGTAAGCTTAACAAATCTATTATAACTTACCAACTTCGGAAATTCTGATGTATAGTACATACTTAGACATTCTTGATAAAAATCTTTAAACGTAAGATGATGATTCAAATGAAAAGCCACAAGTATTGTAATTATTTCTAATAAGCTCATCATATATCACATTCTCCTCAGCATTCTCTCGCTACATAACACACGTCTCTTCAGGTTCAATTCAAATAGCTTCAAAAGTCATCTATATAATAGTATATCCCTCAGAACGTAGTGGTTTTAGAGGAATTCTAATGACTACCCCTTCTTCTTATTCCGCTACTCTCATTCCTTAGATCGAGCTGAGGTTAAATATTTATGCATCTGCAAGATTAGTTGCAGCAAAAGTCTCAAAATTCCGTCCAGAAGACTCAATTTCTTTTCATACTGCTGCATTTCTTGCTTTAACAAACGCTGGATTGCTATAATCTACCATGTTCTCACCACTTCTTTTTTGATATTATAGAGGTGTGCGATATGCAACAGCTTCTTCGATATTGCACTCATAATTCCTTAATAAATTATAAAGCATTATATTGTAAATATGGTCGATTATTAAAATCACATTTGCATGATAAATAATTAGTGTGGAGTATAGTATCAAAATAAGCATGCAAATCTCTACTGCTATATACCTATTTGTATCGTTGAAAGTCGCAATACACTTAGGTTATAGACTTTACAATCTATGCTTTGAAGATATATAAGTTCATTACATGAAGCAAATTGATATAAAAAAGGGTTTAGCAGCATTAGATAATGCTATATGTTCTGCGCCTGAAACACCTGGTGTTTATAAGATGCTGGATAGCGCAGGTGTTGTGATATATATAGGCAAAGCAAAAAATATCAGGAAGAGACTGTCTCAGTACAAGCGAATCGATAAAATGCCAAATAGACTGAGATTGATGATTACACTACTTCATGCAATTGATACTCTGGTGACGGATAATGAATCAGATGCACTGATTCTGGAAGCAAATCTTATCAAATCTTTTGATCCAAGATTCAATATCGCGCTCAGAGATGATAAATCATTTCCATATATTGCGATTTATTTCAATCATGAATTTCCTAGAATAGCTAAACATAGAGGTGCCAAAAACATACAAACAAGATATTACGGACCGTTCTCCAGTGTTGAAAACCTAGAAGCCACAATCAATGAGTTGCAAAAGATTTTTATGATTAGGTCATGTACAGATAATTATTTCACAGCCAGGCGATCCCAAATGAGGCCATGTTTACTATATCAAATAAAAAGATGCAGTGCTCCTTGTGTAAACAAAATTACACAAAAAGACTATGCACAATCAATAGATCAAGTCATCGACTTTCTTTCGGGTAATAGCAAAAATGTACAAAATGAATTGATAGATCTGATGAATACAGCAAGTACAAAGCTGGATTTTGAGAGAGCAGCTGTCTTGCGAGATAGAATTGCTTTACTAACACAAATGCAGAAAAAGCGAATAATGCTGGATTATAAGAATGATGCGGAAATCCACATTTTTGCTCATTATAGAAACGCATTGAATGCATGCTTACACTTAATTTTTATGCGTAATGGAAAGAATTATCAGAATCAACAATATTTCCTAAAAGATGTAGATACTCGTGACTATCATAATTCTATTAACATATTCATTTTGCAATTATATGAAGATATAGAGATGCCCCAGGAAATCTGGATTAACACAGAAGAGGCCGAGGCCACTATTTTACAAAATGCACTTATTTCACTGGCAAAGAGAAAAAATAAAGGAAATATATATTATCCAAAAGTTGTAATACCAAAGCTAGCATCTTTAGAACATAATATAATGGAATTTGCTACAAAGAATGCAAGACACGCTTTGATTAATCAAATGCAAAAGTACTCTAAACAACATGCTATGCTCCAAAGAATGCAAGAGGTATTTGGATTGCAAAGGATTCCAGAAAGGATTGAAGTGTATGATAATAGTCATATTTTTGGAAAATTTTCATTTGGATGTATGATTGTTGCAACTCCAGATGGCTTTGACAAAAGAGAGTATAGAAAATTTAAAATAGAGCATGACACTAATTCGGATGATTATTATATTTTAAACCAAACATTAAGCAGAAGATTAAAACATTTACAAAGTGCTGCTTGTCCTGATGTTATTTTGATAGATGGTGGTGCTGGACATTTAGCAGTTGCTATCAAAATACTGGAATTAAACAAGCTAGATCAAGAGATAGATGTTATATCTATAGCAAAAGGAGAAAAAAGAAATGCTGGTGAAGAATGGTTCTTTACTCCAAAGAAAGGCAAGTTTCAATTAGAAAAAAATGATCCGTTGTTATTCTATTTGCAAAATCTTAGAGATGAGGCTCATAGATTTGCAATCAGCACACATAGAAAGGCGAGAACCAAAGCAACGCTAAAATCTCTAATATCAGATGTCCCAGGCGTTGGAGAAAAAAGAATGAAGACTTTGCTGACTATATTTGGTTCATACGAGAGAATCACCAGCGCTTCAATAGAAGAACTATCGTGTATAAAAGCGATCGGCAAAAAGACTGCTGAAAAAATAGTAAATATTTGTAAGCAGCGTAATCTTTAGGCACTGCCTTCATAACTAGTACGCGCGTGGATTTGAAATGCATGATTTTTAGAGTACCAGTTAGTCCATCCCTTAAACATCATTTCATGCTTCTTCTGAGACTCTTGGCGCACGTACTAGCAAATCAATTTTTGGCGGATGGACTTACTATACCAGATTTAGTGTTTTGTTTTTTAATATGAAAGATCTGTCTGCAATTTTTGCAAGATCTGAATTGTGTGTTACAAGTACAACAGATGCTCCTCTTTCTTTAGCTTCATTAAAGAGCAAATCTGCTACAATCTTTGAATTAGTTTCATCGAGATTGCCTGTAGGTTCGTCAGCTAGAATAATTTTTGGGAAATTTACAAGTGCTCTTGCAACTGCTATTCTTTGTTGTTCCCCACCAGATAATCGTGAAGCCAAGGAATGTCGCCTATCCCAAAGCTGAAGTTTTTTTAGAAGCAGTTCGGCATTTTGTTTCGCACTGGATGACGAAGCGCCAGATATGAGTTGTGTTATAGTAAGGTTTTCCAGTACAGTAAACTCAAGTAATAGATAATGAAATTGGTATACAAAACCTATAAGCTTTCTGCGAGCTTCTGCTTTTAAGCGATCAGACGCCTTTGAATAGCAATGCCCTGATATAAAAATATCGCCACATGACGGCGTATCAAGTAGCCCCATAATGTGCAATAATGTGCTCTTTCCAGAGCCTGAGCGCCCGATAATAGAGACAGAATCTCCATCAGCTAATTTGAGGTTGACATCCTCAAGAACTCGGGTGCTGGAGTTATATTCATTATAATCCTTAGTAATGCTACTTAGTTCTATAGACATCAAACACGTCCTATACGTTGCATATAGTGCACGATATTAAAACAAAAGCGTACACACTACTAATAAATCTAACTGCTAAGCTTCTTTTCTTCAAATAGTACATGCTTTCTAACAATCGGATCATACTTGCGAAAGCTCAATTTTTTTGTGAGTTTTTTTGGATTTTTTTTCTTTACTAGAAAGTAACCAGTTCCAGCGGAGCTAGCTAACTTTATTGACACAGTATTTTTCTTAGCCATTGATATTTTCCATCTATAAGTAATACATAAAGTAATTACACTACACAAACAAACCTTGAAAGTAGCAGCTCAAACCACAAAATTCAGGTCAAATAAAATGTGCAATTTAAAGCCGAGGTAGCTAACAGAAAAAGCTTCACTAAAGTTAGTTCACTGTAAGTAAGCTTTGTATAGCTTCCAAAAATTTAAAAGAGCAAGAGTGATATGTACCACATTGCAAGGAATACACAAAAATCTAGAATGAGAGACAAGCAAACTCAAAACACCACTAGAACTTTTGTACTATGACAAACAAAGCTGTTTTTCGAAATTTTTACACCACTTAGTCTTTTTGAAAAAGACAATGAGAAAAATACCAAACCCCTCAGCAAATGAGTAGTATATCAGGCATGTGAGCCATCTGGGAATAACATAGAGCATCCTCATGCAATACACTTAAACTGCACAGATTTTATTATCTATATTCAATGTTGTCAATTGTTATAGGTAATTTTGAAATACATAGTCTATCCATTCAAAAGCGATTTGCTTGCGCAAATAAATTTTTGGTGTAAAAGTGAAATGTATAAAAATTAGCTTTTAGGCGCGGCAATGCGCTAATTTTAGGATGTATAATTTATCCTGTACTTAGCCAAAATACTACTTAAGCACCTTGCCTGTAGTACCTCATAAAATCCATAATGTTTGAGGCAATTTTGTCACTTTTTCTGCCATACTTTCAGTGCTTCATAATCACTTACGACCAAGATAAATCCTGTCCTTCGAAAGTTATGACACATGCAACTTGATAAACTATGTTATCAGAATTCTTGTGCTTTGAAGTTCTTTAGTGGATGCGTATACATAAATCTCTAACATTCAAGCATGACTTAAAGGTTATATTGCTCAGTTATCTGTTGTTCTAGCATATCGTCAAGTGACATTTTCACTCCTATAATTTCTCCATTTTCGTCGAAGTCGACAAATGAGTGATAGTCCTTACTATTACCCATAAATCGAAATATGTAATCAATGTTTTGCTTAAAT
>CAJFCP010024603.1:8558-24649 GCA_904066005.1 Synergus itoensis | reverse complement strand
ACACACACACACACACACACACACACACACACACACACACAAAATTTTTGTAGAGCGTTCAATTCTGTATAAGAATGTTCGATCGGCATGGCATTGCAATTCATCATTCATTAGTTATAAAAATCAGAAGTAAAAAAAATTTTTATCCTGTGTTATTCTTATGGGAAATCGACAAGTGCGATGCGGGCAACCTTAATATTAATATTAAGAGCTCATATTTTCAGGGGCCTATTTTGGCATCTAAACAAAACTTTTGAGCTTGGTTCCGAAAAAAAAAAATTTATTTTTTTTTTTTGAAACGCCCTAATATATATATAAATGCATTTTTATTTAAGTATCACAAACATCTTTGTTATTTTAACAGCTATCACTTGTTTTTGATTGGGGGGGCAAAATGACTATATTGCCCCCCCGTCCAAATTTACGGGGGGCAGCTGCCCCTCCTGCCCCCCCGGTTGCTACGCCACTGCGTCTCACGTCCAAAAGACGTCTTTTGGACATCATTTGGACTGACATGGACGTCCTAAGGACGTCTTTAGGAATTTGGGTTTCGACTTCATATTGGATCGGATTGATTCGAATAGGAATACGCAGTGGCGGATTTACATAAGGGCACATGGGGCACGTGCCCAGGGGCCCCCGCAAGCTAGAGGCCCCCGGCCCCCACAAAATAAATATCCTCTTTTTTCATTCTTTTTTCATTCAAATATAAAAAAAATATGCAATAAATATTGTGTAATTTGTAATATTTTAAATCCCTTACAGGGGGCCCCCACATTATTAGTGCCCAGGGCCCCGCTAAACTTAAATCCGCCACTGATTGCTTGACTTTGGATTGACTCAGATTCATTCAATTAGGATTCCTATCATTTTTCATGGATTCGGTCAGAATGAAACATTCTCTCGGATACAGACTTCAGAATGTTCTTCACCCTGGTTAGTTTATTCACTTTGTCTCTTTTTGTTATCATGACTAGTAATCGAAGTTCTAATCTCAAAAGTCGATTTCAGCATTTTACTTCAAAAATTACATAATATTATATTATATATTTTTTCGCTCTGTATATGTATTTCATTTCGAAATGTAATTGTGTCTATAGAGCGATAAAATGCTTAATTTGAATACTTTTTGTTTAAAACGAAGAATTCGAGATTTAATTTCAAATTTCAATTTCTTCATTTTGCAAGAAGTATTGAAACTAGGCATTTTTTCGCTCTATACCCATAATTCTGTTTTAGAAACGAGTGCCGGTACAGATCGCAAAAATATCTAATTATAACATTTGTTGAGTAAAATGAGGAAATTGAATTTTCGGTTGTCGAAATTTTTAATATTTTCTAAGTACAGTTTTCATTTAAAATTAATCAATAATTTAAAATATTTGACTCGAATTTCTGATGTAAGTAAACTTGATTGAAAACGTAGATTACAATAGGATCAAGAAAATGACTCGTCAGTGGTCACGGAATGGACTCGGACGTTACTATTTTTATGATAGTAGGCAAATATCTAGAAGTACACAATTAATTGTATGAATGTATTCAAACGTCGATAATACTGTTTCGTTTTTTGTCTATATCAGTCACGTCCAGGTCGTTTCCTAAGCTTCCAACACGTCTCCTCATTCCAACTCCTCCGCCAACTTGCCCTGTTGCCTTTAGTTTTTCTTGCATTTGTGCCAAGATATCCTGCATTCTTCTTATCTATAAAAAAACAGTAAATTATTTTAAATTTACTTATATTATTTAACATTTTTTAAATTCAGTTTAAATTCTGGTGGATTTAGTTTCAATTCTTTTTAATTTAATTGTAATTTTTTGAAATACCTTGAATTCTTCGGGTCTTTTGAATGACTTTTTCAAATTTACTTTAAATATTTTTCAATTATTTTAAATCCCTGTTAATTCTTGTAAATTCAGCTTCTATTATTAATTAAAGTCTGATTAAAATACAGTAAATATTTTTTCGAATATTTCGAATCTTTAGACTTTATAACTAAAGAATTTATTTTTTAACCTACCTCTTCATCCTTCTGCAAAAGCAGCCTGTCGGTCTCCGATATACTATTTTCAAAATGAGGACCGGAGTCTCTCTTTAGTTTACTGCAATAAAAAAAAATTATTAAAACTCTTGCATTATCCTTAAAAACTTCAAAAGCAGTTTAAAATATAGGAAATATAGAAAAACAATTCGTGAACCTGCTACATAAAAACTCTTAGAAATTACATAAAATTTATAATTTCTTTTTATATAATATTGTTGATTCTGAAAACTAAAATAAAATTTTAAGATCCTCGATATTCAAAATATAATCAAATACAAAAAACGTAAATAATACGACACTAGATATAAAGAGCTATACGAAATGTAAAATAATATTATTTACATGCGTAAATACCTCCGTTCCCGAATTGCCTGCTGTGAAATTTGGGAAATACATTGGGCACGGAAATTCTCATAGTGAACATCTTGCGTCACGTCTTTCAAATCCTGCATATGTGTTGATATCAGCATCGTTCTTAATTTCACAAAGTCACTATGCTTCGGATTCTCCACTGTAAAATTACAAATATAGGTATCTAAATTTAAATTAAAAAAGGAATAAGGGTGTCGGACCAAAAGGTCAACTTCAAAATTCTATTTCCTCATTTTACTTAAAAAATATTATAATTAAATATATTTTCGCTTTGTATCCAGAAATCTATTTGAAAAATGAGGACCGATACAGAGCGAAACAAAATCCAATTACAATATTTGTTGTTAAGTAAAATGAAGAAATCGAATTTTGAGGGTAGAACTTGGATCCATCACCTTTAAAAAAAAGCTTAAAAAATACCTTCAACGACACCCCATGGATATTGACGTCCACGAACTTTTCTACCAGCAACTTCTAAAACTGTCGAACTGCCTACAACTGCAAAAGGTACACAGGCCTTCAATTCTTTATCTTGTTGTTTAAATTCCTCATCCTCGTCACTGTCACAGTCAGGAAATTGATAAATCTGGTAAAATTGAAGAAAAGCTTCTCTTTATATGTGAGATGTGGGGGAGGGGAGGGTAAAAACGTGTGAAGTCCGAAATTTAAAACATTTTGGACGCTCAGATAAAGAAAAATTAGAATTTTTTTAAGTAATATTAATTTTCACCTGGATTTCGTGTTCCTCAATATCAGCAAGAATGCGTTCTTTTAATTTCTTCACTTCTTGAGTCGTCAGAGTGTCAGCTTTGGCAATTACAGGTACTACATTCACTTTACGATGCAATCGTCTCAGCACTTCCAAATCCAATTGTCTCAAACTGTGTCAAACAAGATTATTTTAATTTCCATACATTTCCATATTTTTTGTATCATATTAAAAATTAATTAAATACTATCTCTTCATTTTCGAATTAGAAGTATGGCTACAGAGTGGAAAAACATTTTCCTTGAACACTTTATCCATGAAACAAAGAATTGTATATCTTACCAAAAAATTTAATTAATTAATTTTACGTACAGAGTAAAAAATAAGAGATTTTCTCGCTCCATATGTATATTTAAAAAAAAAATAAGTACCATTACAAACCGAAAAAATTTGGTAATTATACATATATATTATATATATTAACTGAATTATTATAAAAATATTTTTGAAACTATTGAATCTAAGTTCTAATCTCAAAAGTCGATTTTCTCGTTTTACTCAACAAATATTATAATTAAATATTTTTTCACTCTGTAGAGCATATCTTTTTTGAACTAAAATTTAGCGTACAGAACGAAAAAATATTTAATTTTAATACTTTTTGCAGAAAACAAAGAATTTGAAATCTAGTCTCAAAATATTGTTTTCATTTCGAGCTAAAAATATTGAAATTACAGATTTTCGTGCTCTGTACACATAATACTATTTAAAAATTAAACTCCACTACAGAGAGAAAAAATATCTAATTATAAAATTTGCTGAGAAAAATGAGGAAATCGAAATTTGAAGTTTGAAAACTTCAATCCAACACCCAGTAACAGTAAAATGAAGAGATCGAATTTAGAGATCTTTGATCTTTAGAGAACTCTGATTCTGAAAATTCTGGAAACCCTGAAGACCCTTAAAACAAGTAAAAAATTTACCCATGTCCATATGGTGGGATGAAATAGAGACAACAATGTACCCTATTATCCTGTATATTTTTTCTATTGAGTCCGCTTTCGTCTGTAAAATACTGTCGGAATTGTTCGTCTATGTATGATGAACACGCTTTCCATGTATCCTCACAATTTACTGAATCGCCGAAACCTGCAAGTAAATGAAACATTTAATAATTAACATTTTTATCTCAGATTTGGAACTGCTATAAGACGCTAAAATAAAATAAAAAAAAAAACAAAAAAGTAGCATCTTTCTGTAAAAAAAAAGTATCAAAGCGGCAAAGAATATAAAACAATTAAAAAGAATTCAAAGGAATTCAAAATATTTTTAGGTGTTTAAAAAGATTTAAAAGGTTTTTAAAAGATTTTAAAAGATTTCAAGTTAAAGTCGTAAAAATTCAAAAGAATTAAAAATTTAAAAGAATATAAAAGATTTTGAAATAATTTCAAAGGAATTTCAAAGAAATATTAAAAAGAATTTAAAAGAATTCATACTGAATTTGAAAAACTTCAAAAGAAATTAAAAAGATCAAGAGAATTAAAGTTAATTTAAAAGAATATAAAAAAGTTTAAAGTGATTTAAAATAATTCAAAAGAATTTAAAGGACTTTAAAGTAATTCAAAAGATTTTTAAAGGAAAGGAATAAATTTAACAATAAAGACACTCAAAATATTTTAATAGGTTTCAAACGATTTCAAAGGATTTTAAAATAATTAACAAGAATTTAAAAGAAACTAAAATTAATATTACCAGGAGTATCGACGATAGTTAATCGCAATCTCACGCCTCGTTCTTCAATATCCATCGTTTTCTTTTCAATCGACGTAGTTTTTTTTATACGCTCTAAAATAAAAAGAATTATTAATAATGATTGTAATATAATCGCATGAAAAAATTTCATCAATATTTCAATAGATTTCAGACGATTAAAAAAAGTTTCATTATATTTAAAAAAAAAAATTCAAGTGATTGCAAGAAAATTTAAAGGGTTGCAAAAACATTTTAAGGAATTTCGTACTATTTACAGTGATTTTAAACAAGGATTTCAAAAGAATTCAAAGTATTTTCAAGTTACAAAAATTGAAAAAAGTCGATTTCGTAATTTTTCTTTAAAAATTTGAACACTCTGAGCTCTAAAATAATGTTTGAGGTTGTTACAGTGGAATTTTTGGGATCTCAAGAGACTTAACAATATTATAAGATATTTTAAAAAATTTGAAAAGGTTTTAAAAGATTTCAGAAGCGAGTGAATACCAGATTTTAAGAGTGATTAAAACCCCACGAATAAATCCAATTGCGTACCTGAAGCATCTGGAATTCTTCGATCTTTATAGAGGTCTCCAAGGAAAAGACTATTTATCAAGGTCGATTTTCCGAGACCCATCTCTCCCAGAACCATCAATGTGAATTCGAATCCCCTTTTCACTGACTTCCTGTGCACTTGTTCCGGAAGAGTTGCAAATCCAATATAGTCCCTGTCTTGCTGGACCAAATAACGTTATTAACACTTTATTCTCAATATCAAAAACGATACAAAATCAAAAAAACTGTTAACAAAAATCCCAACAACAAATTGAATTATTACAAGATCATTTTGAAACAGTGACTTCATTAAAAATGATACTAAATAGGTATTTTTACTAAAATAAATAAATTTAATATAAAAATATTAAATAATTTTGCCGAAAAACCAAAATATCGATTGTGAAAGAATATCGAAAAAATAATTCCCGAAATTATAAAAATCCTGAAATTTAAAATTCCCGAAGTGAAATATTCCCGAAATTGAAATTTCTCGAAATTAAAAATTCCCGAAACTTTTATTTAAAATTTATTTTTTAAGCTTTTGTTCAAAATTCTCTTAGATATTTTCAAGAGAAATTTTGAATAAATAATTTTGAAAATAAATTTTAAACAAAAATTTCGGGAATTTTATACATATTTCGATAAATTTACTTGGTCTTGGAATTTGAACGTAGAAAGAAAAATACATGTTTTGTTGACGTTGATATACAAACGACCTTAGAAATAAATGGACTCATTAATATTGATTATAATTTGTCAAAATTGTAATTAGCGATAATATATTGAATATCACAAAATTGTTTTTTTTTTTTTATTAAATATAAGGATTGAATTAGACTTTTTTGGACTTACCGCCTGACATGGTGACGACAATAACAACACTCTCTAGAATCTAGCCGGTAAATCTGTCGACGGGATTGTGTTTAGGGTGGCTGGCAAAATGCTTTTCTATGAGGATCTGCGCTGGCGCACCCTCGCATTGCCGATCAATAATGACCTTTGTCTCTTAGATGGCAAAGGCTGGTAAAAGCTGCTGGCAAGCCATTTTCCGAGGTTTTCCCTGCTTCCTCATCTGACACAATTAAACACAATGAAATTATTAACATATTACGATATATATAATTAGAAAAGAATACAATATCACGAAGTGAGATCAAATTCTTACCGGTAGATTAAAAATATTGAACAATTTTTTTTTTTAAATTTAGAATTTTTAATTTTTTTATCCTAAAAATTTGACCCGACTTGAAATATCGACTCGATCTGATCACACTTAAAATATTTTTAAATTATATTTTATGCAAAATATACCTAGATATAATAAATAATTTATTAATTAATTACAAATAAATTTAAGTCGAAATTAAATACTAAAAATTAGTTTCATTCAAAGATTAATTTATTATAAAACTATGTTATAAATTATTAACTATTATCCATATAATTAACTTAATCATTTTAAAGATCCTTCTTTTCATTTATAATCCAATAATAAAAAAATTAAAATAATTATAATACTAATAATAGAAATATTTTTAATGGGTAATTATTTATATTAAAAATTTTAATAACAGGAAAAATTAAAGTTTAATATCAGAAATTAAAAAAATAATTTTAATTATAAAAAAGTTAATAGGAAATTAGATCCATCTCAAATATATATTTCGAAAACTCGACTCAAACATAAATTTTATTCGATCCGAAATTCGTTCCAGATCCAAAAATACACTATATCTCGAAAACTCAAGACATCATCAAGTAATTTTATTGAATTTCAAGGAATTTCAAAATTTTTTTAACGTTTTCCACTTCCTAGAAATTTAAAATAATTTTAAAGAATTATTAGGAATTTGACGGGATTAAAAAGTGTATTTTTTTTTTTTAAATAATTTAACGACCCTCAAAAGAACGGGATTTTGTTTTTAACCCAACATATCATTAGAAATAATTCAATAAATCATTAGTGACCAATTTTTAAACCAAAAACTTTAACAATTCCTGGACAACAAAAAATTCCCAATTTTTTTCAGGTCAAAAGAAATTCACGGTCGTTTCCTGGTTTCCCAAGCTAACGGTCTTCCTAATTAATTTATCAACTAAAAAAAGAAAAATTTACAATCTACCTATTTATAAAAAATAAATTATTTTAATACGGAATACAAAAAGTTCACTCCTCCTTTCCTTTATTTTTTTTGTTAATGTCTTTACATTGAATTTCCGGAGATTAAAATCGAAAACATTTCCAGCGGCTAAAGTAATAAGAGATATAGAAATTTGAAACTTTATAGGAAGTAGGCGACTTTAACATATACACATTTGCTAGGAATAAATAATGTTACACAAAAATAGTTATACTGATGTGCACAACACATTTTTCGCACGATTACGTAGTACAACATTAATATTCGATATGCTAGAATACACCGTCTTTTATGATTTACTACAAGCTTAAATAAAAAATGAGTATAGAACGGTCATTTTCTAAATATTTTTCTTTCTGATATTTCAGACACAATGTAAATTAATTCAAAATAGAGAGAGAGAATTTAAATTTTGCTTTAAAACTTGAATCATGTTAACATCTATAAAATCAACTTCAATTTTAAACTAATAAAAATAATACGAACAGAAGTTTTAAACTTCAATTAACTTCGAGTGTCTTTTTTATAACAGGTCGAATTGAAATTTGAAATTAAGTCTCTCGTATGTTAATTTGTCGTAATTCCAAATAAAAATGGAATATACAGTAATGCCTATGAATTTCACAGATAAGCGTAACATTCATGCTGCAATTTCAAAATATTATTTCAGTGCCTAAGGAGAACTTGAACGAATTTTCTACGACCTAAATGAAACAAAGTTCTTTGTGTTCGTATCACAGATAGCGTGAATTTGATCCCGCTTTAGGATCAAGTTACAAAAAGTTTCTCTTCTCAGGCAGAAATTTCCAGCATTAAACTAAGTGTTTATTCTACTGCATCGTGACCTTCAAGACGTATAAGTTTTGCGTACTTGCCGAAATATTACAGCTATTCTCGAGAAAGCTTTCGGAATTGTGACAAGACGTCAAGGCTATTTACATTTAAGGGTGTTAAAATCTCGTTTTAATCTCAAAATTCGAATTCCTCACTTTATTCAACAATTATGACTTTGATATCATTTCGCTCTATAGACGTAGTTCTTTTAGAGCTAGGAATGTGTCTACAGAGCGAAAAAAGCTTAATTTTAATACTTTTTGTGTTAAATGAAGAGTTCGAAACTTAACTTCAAAATTAAATTATTTTATTTTATGGAAAAAGTATTGAAACTAGACATTTTTCGCTCTATAGTCATATTTCTATTTAAAAAGAGTACACTTACAAAGCAAAAAGATACTTAAGTTTAATATTTATTTAGTAAAATGAGGAATTCAATTTTGAGATTAGAACTTGACCCCAACACCAGATATCCTTTTGCTGCTAGAAGAAATAATGGCAAATATTTTGATTATAGGTGCGAGAGTAAGGCTACGACCAAGAAAACCAGGACCGAGTCGACGCTTGCGTTGGAGATTTGCATGATGGAGAAGATGGTATAGAAGCTGTAGGTGAAGCTGGAGGCGATTCAATTAGCTTAAGGTCGACTCCTTGGATCCTGGCTTGTACCTTCTCATTTGTTTCTGCCTGCATTTTTATTTCATACTGTCTCACATCTTCAAATGTCATGTCGTACCAGTCGTCAATCCAGGCGAAAGCTTGACGATGACCCAATAGTAAAATATCGCGGATGCACTGAAAAAATAAATTTTAATCTAAAAATTTTTGGGTCTATTAATAATATAGTTTCTGATGGACAAAGATGGTTTTTCTTATTTTCTTCTTTCCTTAATCTTTTTACCAATAATTTTTTTAAATAAAAATAGATGTTATTACCTGTTTTTAGATATATAAATTTCTAGAGAATTAAAATAATTTAAAACAAATACTAGGAATATGACGATATTTAAAAGTTCTTTAGAATTTGACAATATTCAAATAAGAATATAGGTTTCTAACAAGGAAAGTACCCGTTTTTCTTATATATTTTTAAAAAGGAAAATTGAGTTTTTTAAATCGATTTTCAGCCGTAAAAATTGTAGAATATTATATATATATATTAAAAAATTATTGTATTTGAAAGATTATTGAAAAATAAAGTTGACGTGTTTCGGGGTTTATGATAAAATAATTCTTTTAGGGGTAGTTACCCCCTAATTGTAATTTTTTGTATAATGAGCTTTGAAAAATGTTAATACAAGGAAATACACACATATTACTCGAACATTAAAAAATAAGAAAAACGTGTTTTTTTATCAGCGAAAAAGCACTTCTAGGCGGTAAAATCCACTCCTAGATTTCACCCCAAAAACTTGTTTTTTTTTTTTAAATATTTCAGCAATAAATCAAGCTATCTTAATAAAACCAACGCCAAAATTTTGAGAATTAAAAATACTATCAACCTGTACCACTTTTTTGAAAAGGGTATCAACCTCAATTTTTTAAAAGGGAAAATTAATGCCCTCAAGTTAAATTAAAATTTGTAGACTTACTCGTTGTACAAACTCCTCAACTCGAGTTTGCATTCCCCAAACTTCAAAGGAAGCATTTACTACTTTGTACGAACACATTATGGGTTGCGTCGTGTCTTTCCAGCCTTCTACTAAAGGACCTCTACCAGTTCTTTTTGACTGGAAGAACTTTGGATCCTGCAATAGTATTTAAATAAATTATTAAGCTTTCCTCTCTTAAATTATAAGGATTATAAATTTAAAAACAAATCTTTCACATTTACCTCCTCTTCTTTGTAATGCTTTGCAGATATTTCATCATATGCAATATCTATGAAATCAACTTCTCGATGTACGAGTTCCACCGGTGAAAGACCCAAACACTGCAAAAATTCGTCAATTATTTATCCATTCTTAAGATGATTTGAAAAATATTGACTTTTTCAATCCTTTTGCGTTTTAAATAATATTTACGTTTTCAGTCGACCCGTTATTATCCTCATATCGTGTTTTGATGTGTATTAGGAATTTTGGAATGAAGGAACACTGTAAAAAACATCTGCATTAGTTTTAGACTGTTGTTTTTTTATATGAAATAAATATTAAACACTTACAGTGTATTCTGCAAATTCAAACGCCACGTGCAACAAATAATAGACAATATTATTTTATGTACATATAATAATACCTAATGATTATTGTTGAGTTAGAAAACTTAAAAATAATGTAAAGAAGGTAGTTAAAAAAATGTTAGACTCAAAAATTGCTAAATAATTTAGAAAAAAATTCAGGCATTCCCAGGTTTTGGTGAAATAATTGTTTTTTAAATATCAATTTTTATACTTAGAGCCTGATTTCAAAAAAAAAAAAATAAATAAATAATTTTTAGGGGAAGAATAAATAAACTACTTCAGTAATTTTAATGTAATAATATTATTATGTAGAGTGAAGGCAGCTTAAAAGCTTATAAAAACACCTCGTCATGAAATCTTTTGAAATCTCTTAAAATTCCACGAAATTCCTTAAAACTCCTCAAAATATCTTAAAATTCTTAACCATTTTGTTGGAATCCCTTAAAAAACTACACGAAATGCTTTAAAAAATCCTAAAAAAAACTTTCGAAATCTTTTAAAATCATATAATTTCTGTTTTTCGAAATCTCTTCAAATTACTGCCAACCGTTAGAATAAAATAATTGTGAAAATAAGTAAAAATATAGAATCTAATTTAATAAATATCGAAAAGCCATAATAATTAAGAATCGCAAGAATAGTACCTGTTATAGTGAAGGGATAATAATTCCATGCCTTTTCAGTAACGTAAAATATCCTTGGGATAATTGATTGTATCCAATACGGAAGTTTGCTAAAATAAATCAAAGACTTTTTTAATTTTGGAGACGTAGATGAAGATCATACAATTTTTCCGAGAGGGGTTTATCACTCTAGATATTTGGCACACACTCGTTCATGAAATATTTAAAAATTTTTTGAAATCCAAAAAATTCCATAATTTTTAAAATTCATAAAATAAACTTTTGAAATTTCTTAAAAATCCATGAAATTACTTAGGTTCAATGATGACCTTTAAAATTTCTAAAAATCTTTTGAATTAAATCTTAAAAGTGTCGAATCTAAAATTTAATCTCAAAATAAAATTCCCCACTTTACACAGCGATTATTACAATTAAATATTTTTTCGCTCTGTAGGTGTATTTTGTTTCAAAATAGAAATTTGCCTATAGAGCGACAAAATATTTATTTATAATATTTATCAAATAAAATGAAGAAATCGAATTTTAAGCTTCTAAAACCCTTAAAATCTTTTAAAATCTTTTGAAATTTGGTGTAAACTCAAAATTCAAGGGAACAATCCCTCAAGCTTTCGCAAAATAAAAAATGTTTATATTACCTGGAAAGGTGAATTCTTTTTTCCGTAAACCGACCTTTTCCATGGACTTCATCTTCACATTCACAATTCTCTACGACTTCGACACCTTCGTCGTGATCCGATTGCTCATGACTATGTCTAGCAATCATATAAAGCTGGCCAACTCGATACTTAAAATAAAAATATATATTTTGATTAATTTGAATCGATATTTGATTTGTTTACATATTTACTAGACCGGAAAAAATAAACGATTAAAATATTGTTGTAGTGAATTGGATTTTTTTCAATTTTTTTAAGAATGTGGATTCAGAAGTTGTTTTTCTGAATCGGAATGATGGGTTTCAATTAATCTGTAAAATCAAGGTGGTGTCTACTAAGTTTTGTCCACGAATTTTCCGAACAATTCACGTATTTTTCCCGCTTATAAATAAGTATATAAGGTCCCTCTTACGATAGAAAAGATATTTTAATAAAAATAGGTTTCAAGAAAGTCTCAGAATTTTCGTAAGATTTCAACAGTCTGCAACTTTTATTAAATCTCTTGAAAATTTTTGAATTATTTTCAAATCCTTTTAAAAATAAACTTTAAAATCCCGTCAAATTCCTAGTAATTTCTTAAAACCTTTGAATTTTTTTTAAATTCCTTGAAATCTTTTCAAATTAATTAAAAACTCTTTAAATAACTTTTAAAGAAGTCACTTGACATTCTTTAAAATCACTAAAAATGTCTTAAAATCTTATAAAATCTCTTGAAGTTTTTTTCAAATGATTTATAATCTCTTAAAATCTTTAAAGAAATTTTTATCCCTTAAAAATTCCTGGAAATCTTATGAAAATTATGAAACTGTTTTGAATTCTTTAAAAATCTTTTGCAATTCCTTAAGGGTGTTGGAGCTAAGTTCCAATCTAAAAATTCAATTTCTTCATTTTACTCAACAAATATTAAGGAAGTATGGTGGGTACGGAGCTAGTCAGCTGAGAGAACGCCTTGACTTGCTATTGACTCGCGTAGTAGCAATCGTATGTTTGGCAACGTCGCCATTCGCGATTCGTCAATTCGTTCGTTTGAATGTTCAGAACTTTTCATTTATGCCTAAACGGAGCACGTGTAGTCAATGCGACGTTGCCATACCTTCTATTCACTGACGTCACAAATATATTTACGATATAAATTATTCAATATCTTTTGATACAGGTCCTGATTGATAATTTTGAAAGCACCTATGGGTTTCTTATTACATTCTCATCAGAGAAGGTATTAGATTTGTGTAAAATTTGACCCCCCCAGTTTTTGTCAAATGTCCACGTTTTGGGACCCCCTGAACCCGAAAAACATGTTTTTACGAATGTGTCTGTCTGTCTGTGTGTCTGTCTGTCTGTCTGTCTGTCTGTCTGTCTGTGTGTCTGTCTGTCTGTCTGTAGATTTTTAGTTTGTGAGCACGATAACTTTCGAAAGAATTGACCGATTGGATTGGCCTTTGGTATACTCTTTGAGTGTCCTAAAATGAAGGTCAAGTTCGTTGGCCAGCCATTTTGGATAAAAATTCAAAAAGTTGGAGCATTTTGAAAATTTTTGATACCACTTTTTTTTTTAATTTAAAAATTCTATGCACGGATATTCGTAGTACTCAAAAATTCGAACAATTCTTCCTAATGACTTTTTTGGATAAAAAAAAAATTGAAAGACTTATAACATTTTGAAAATCCAAAAAAATGAGAGAAAACTTAAATTAGAAGCCAAACAACGTACGATATGAAAAAAAGTCTAAAGATGAAAAATGTTTCTTTTTGAACGCCCTATAGGATAGGCATAACAACTTTTTGAATTTCCTTAAAAAATCGAAAATTCAAATTTTGAGCCAAATGACGCGAGATGCAGAGAAAATGATAAGAAACATAATTATTGGTCTTAGAAAGATCTACAAGTTATCTTTTGGCCACTTTTCAATAGGATGAGTAGTTTTCGTTTTAATCATGAAAAATATTGTTAAACAGAGCCGAGCGCGAAGCGCGAGTGCCCTGATGAGAATGTGCTCCTTAAGGTCGATAGAACCTTAAGTAAATTAGTTTTCTTTTACATTCAATGCTTTAATTTAATTTCATTTAAATTTAATTTAATTAAATTTAAATTTAAAGTAATTTTAAAAAAAACATGTAGGTACGAGCGTCCTGTAAAGTGCAAGCCTCCTGCAGGGCACAAGCGCGCGAAGCGCGCAACACGGAGCGCGAAGCGCGACGTGTAAATATTTTCGGAGCGCGAAGCGCGACGATCGAACTATATTCGACCCCCCGCGCGCCGTAGGCGCGCTCATTTTTGCGAGCGAAGCGAGCCGCGCGCGAAGCGCGCGATGAGAATGTGCCCGCGAAGCGGGCAGATTTTTTTTTTCTACGTATCTAAGAATTTTTTCATAATTTTTTCATTTTTAAATATCTTTATAATCTACGAAAACTGCATTTTCCCATAAGAACACATGTTAATTTCAATAATTAATTTCTCGGATTTGAGGTCCTGAAGGGTCACGAAATTTTAACCATAGCTCAAGTAAGCTATAATACGCGTTCTGTCAAAATTACAAGTAATTCTCATTTTTAATAGTCTTATCCACCATACTCCCTTAAATTTGGAATTTTTTCCCTCTGTAGAATTAATCAATTTTTTCCTAGAATTATGTGTACAGAGCGAGAAAATATCTAATTCAAATATTTTTTGAGTAAAATGAAAATATTCAATTTTGAAGTTAGATTTTGAAATCTTCGTTTTATGCAAAAAGTATCAAAATTAAATATTTTTTCGATCTGTATGCAGTCTTATATTTTAAAAAAGATTAGAGATACAGAGCGAAAAATTATTTATCTATAATTTTCGTTCAGTAAAATGGAGAATTGAATTTTGAGCTTATCACTTTGGGTCCAACGCCCTTAAAATCACAAAATCTCTTGAAATTTTCTAAAATTTCTTGAAAATCATTAAATTCTTCTACATTCTTTTAAAATCCTTTCAAATTCTTTAAAATAATTAAAATTCCTGATTAAAAATGTGTTGGCAGGTATCAATTAAAAATATTTTAATTGATTATTCTGCCCAGTAGACACCATGAGAATTTAAATGGTAGTTTTATTATAAAACTCCGATTGAACAGTTTTATCATCTTTTTTAGATATTTTCAAATCAGACAGCTTGTCTAGGAAAACGATTTCATTTAAACACCGCATACTTTTGTATTTTGATGCGCTAATTATGAATAAGATAGTGAAAATTGGTGACTAATTGATTTTCATGGTGAAACTATAAAAGAAATCTATAAAATAATGGTTTCTTGCTTTTATCTCAGTCAATATGAAAAATTAAAAAAAAAAACGTTTCAAACAAAAGTTGTAGATCTCACCGAAATGCACATTTTCATTAAAAAAACCCATAAACCACCGGAAATTTATGAAAATCGATGTATCATTGATTATCTCGAAAACTATCACTCGTAGAAAAAAATGCTTGCTTGCAACAAAAAATGTGTATTTCGATGAGATTTACAACTTTTGTTTGAAACTTTTTTGCATATTTTGCATATTGACTGAGATAAACAGTAGAAATTTTCTTTATAGAAAATAAATAAATCTTTAAATAAACAATCTTGCTAAATGTTTAATCTGAAATTCCTTATTATTTAAGAATGCAGATTCATTAAATTAAAAGCATGAATATAAAATATTTAAAATATAAAAACAGAGAAACGTTAAAATAACAAAAACGAAACTTAATTGAAAAATGACTCACAATCAGTAAAGACTGAGTTAATATTTACGGAATATATGACACGCAGTCACCTTTTATAAAAATTAAAAATAATTTAAATGAAAAGAAAGAGTTATAGGATTGTAGAAAAATACCTCTTCTACGGTGAGTGGCATACAAATTCGATATTCTTTGGTCAAGACCATCTTGAAGAAAGGTGAAAATTCCTAGTCGGAAAGTTTAAATTATTTCCGACGTGGAGTCGACAAATGTAGAAGGAATTTTGATGTGAAAACTCGTTAGTTTTTACTTTATAACCTGAAGCCGACAAAAGATCAACGCAACCAAAAGCAAGCAACAGAACAGACGACAAAAAACACGAATCTTAGTTTCTGACTGAAGTTGTAGCTTTCGTTTGCAAAATCGATAATCAGTCATGCCAAACTTGATAGTACATACTATGTAGGGTTGTAAAATTTCATGAAACTTTGGTCAAATGAAAAGTTTCAT
>CAJFCP010024599.1:164939-176288 GCA_904066005.1 Synergus itoensis | reverse complement strand
ATGTGTATGTGCGAACTTCTGGCAACAGAAAAGTGCGTGTTTTTGAATGCACTAGTTTGGTCTCCTTATGTCTATCCTCCATGGTCCATGGGTTCGGAGCACTCTCGGAGTCTACGGTGCAGTTAGTCGAATACGCTATTATTGTTTGTTGGGCATAATAAAATACATTTTCATCAGGATTGTACGATATATAAGTGAGTATTTATCTAAAAATTAATTGAATTTTAGCTTAATATTTAGGGTTTTAATCTTAGACTTGTGGAAGTACAACTTTTCATGCATTAGTTTCTAATAAATAAAAAGTTTGACGTGACTTTGCTAACATTGTCTACAATGTAAACAATGCTTTCTAGAAAAAAAGCAAACAAGTGCAATTTAAATAGCAAAGCAAAGAATAGATTCAACGAGATTTGATGCGTGGAATTCATTCAAACCTTCAATTTACACGTATAGGCAAATTTGAGAAATCATTTTTTTTAGGTTATCATGAGACAATAGTGGTTATTATTATTATATATTATTTATTATTATAAAAAGAAAAAAATAAGCAACAGGGAGTGATTCTAACTTACATTTATGTATCATAAAAAATTTAATATTTAAAATTTCACACAAACAGATTCTACAATGGCAGAAAGCTCCGAAAAAGACGCAAGTTATTCGCCAAAGGAAGAGCCAACAACTGCAGGACAGCCACTCTCAGATTTTCTTCTCCAACTTGAGGATTACACACCTACGGTATTCTTTATTCTAAAAATTTAACTCTAAAAGTATGTAAACACAAATAGTACAAGTTTTATTATTATATAAATACTTTTACAGCTACCTGATGCCGTCACTGAACACTATCTTCGCAGTGGAGGATTTAATACAACCGATGCAAGGATGTAAGTTTAAAAAAGAGAATTAACTCTTAATTATTATTTATATTTGAAAAATTATATTAATATTCTAAAGTATGTCTTCAATTTTAATAAATTATGTTATTAACCAATTTCAGAGTACGCCTTGTCTCTTTGGCAGCCCAGAAATTCATTTCTGAAATTTCCAACGATGCTCTCCAACATTGCAAGACGAGAGGAGCAAATCTGAACACAAAAACGAAGGGAAAGGATCGACGTTATACCCTCACAATGGAGGACTTAACTCCTGCTGTTGCAGAATACGGCATCGTAGTCAAAAAACCTCATTACTTTGTTTGATCATATTTTACTGTAAAGAACATTTTTTTCTATATAATTAACATATGTATTGTTAAAGAAATCAGGTCTCATAGAGTTAACAAATTGTATAAGAGCATTCGTCTTTTTAGATTGTTTTAAGGTACAATAAAATTAATGTTTTATCGATAATCTGCTTCTGTTATTTAATATTAACTTAGACACTTATAAATTAATTTTTAATCTGCGTCTACTACGATTTTAAATCTTGTTTTGAAGAATTTTATGAGACTTCAAGGAGGTTAGACACAAGTGTTAAGCTCAAAATTCCATTCTCCATTTTACTCAACGAAAATTATAGATAAATATTTTTTCGTTCTGTAGAACTAATCTTTTTTCAAATATAAGACTGCATACAGAGCGAAAAAATATTTAATTTCGATGCTTTTTGCATAAAACGAAGAATTCAAAATCTGACTTCAAAATTCGATATTTTCATTTTAATTAAAAAAATACTTGAATTAGATATTTTCTTGCTCTGTACGCATAATTCTAGTTGAAAATTGATTAATTTTACAAAGGGAAAAAATTTTAAATTTAATATTTGTTGAGTAAAATGAAGAAATCAAATTTTTAGATTAGAATTTGGCTCCAACACCCTTCAGGAATTTTAAATGATTTCATAAAATTTCCAGGAATTTCATGGAATTTTCTGATTTTTAAAAGATTTTTTACAACTTTAAGGATTTCATGAAATTTAATGAGATATCTAATATGTAATTTTAATGGATTTTAAAATACGTAAAGGGATTTTAAATCTTATCATAGAATTTAAAGAATTGTAAGAAGTTTCTTGGAATTTTAAGTGGTTTTCACGAATTTTAAAAGATTTCTAGAGATTTTTATGAGTTTTAAAATATTTTATGGGATTGAAAGTATTTTAAAGTTTTTCAGGTAATTTTATTGAGGAATTTCAAAAGAATTTTCATACCTATATGAATTTCAATCTGAAATTTTCCGAATCATTCCGAAATTTGTATCCGAACCAAACAGTTTCATTCCGATCTAATCCGAAGGAAGTTTTCAATCCGAATTAATCCAAAGCCGGCCCATTCAAAATCAATCCGAACCCTAGCGAAAGCTTCCGATTGAAATTCATTCCGAATTAATCCGAAATTTTCTGAATCATTCCGTAATTGGTATCCGAATAAAACAGTTTCATTCCGATCTAATCCCAAGGAAGTTTTCAATCTGAATTAATCCGAAACCCATTCAAAATCAATCCAAATTAATCAGAATTAATCCGAATAAATTCGGTCAATCCAAATGAATCCGACTTTATCCGAATGATTCCGAAAAATTCGGATTCATTCGGATTGACCGGATTTAAAGTTCGGATTGGCCGATTCATTCGAATTAGATCGTAATGAAACTGTTTGGTTCGGATACAAATTTCGGAATGATTCGGAATGAATTTCAATCTGAAATTTTCTGAATCATTCCAAAATTTGTATGTGAACCAAACAGTTTCATTCCAATCTAATCCGAAGGAAGTTTTCAATCCGAATTAATCCAAAGCCGACCCATTCAAAATCAATCCGAACCCTAGCGAAAGCTTCCGATTGAAATTCATTCCGAATCAATCCGAAATTTTCTGAATCATTCTGTAAAACAGTTTCATTCCGATCTAATCACAAGGAAGTTTTCAATCCGAATTAATCCGAAGCCCATTCAAAATCAATCCAAATTAACCAGAATTAATCCGCGCAAATTCGGTCAATCCGAATGAATCCGAGTTTATCCGAATTCTTCGGAATCATTCGGATGCATTCAGATTGAAAGTCCTGATTGACCAGAATTCGTTCGGATTGGTCGGATTGATCGAATTTATTCGTCGGAATAAAGATTCGGATTGCTTTTGAATGGAAATTGAAATGGAAATTGAAATGGAAATTGAATTGAAATGGAAATGAAATTGAAATGGAAATGGAATTGAAATGGAAATTGAATTGAAATGGAATTGAAACGGAAATTGAAATGGAATTGAATTGAATGGAATTGAATGAAATGGAATTGAAATGAAATGGAATTGAATTGGATTGGAATTGGATTGGAATTGAATTGGAATTGAATTGGAACTGGAATTGAAATTGGATTGAAATTGAATTGGAATTGAATTTAAATTGGATTGAAATTGGAATTGAATTGGAATTGAATTGGAATTGAATTGAATTGGAATTGAATTGTAATTGAAATGGAATTGAATTGAAATTGAATTGGAAATGAAATGGAAATTGAATTGAAATGGAATTGAAATGGAAATTGAATTGAAAATTTTCTTCGAATTACATCGGAATGAAACTGTTTGGTTCGGACACAAATTTCCGAATGACTTCGAATTGATTTGGAATGAATTTCAATCCGAAGTTTTTGTTGATAGTGCAAAAGTTATATAGTGAATTATTGATTTTCAAATTACCCAACTTTACGATCCTCAGAAATAAATATTTTGCTTTGAAACTTTCGGAAA
Organism: Synergus itoensis; assembly: GCA_904066005.1. Classification (NCBI taxonomy): domain Eukaryota; kingdom Metazoa; phylum Arthropoda; class Insecta; order Hymenoptera; family Cynipidae; genus Synergus; species Synergus itoensis. The sequence goes on along the minus strand of CAJFCP010024599.1, from coordinate 172,598 downwards.
TACAAAGAAATAAAATTTGAAAAGAAATAAAATCTATAATTTTTTCCAAGTGTAATACACACATACATACATATCGCATTAAAATTTAAATTTGAAAAAAACGTCTTACTAGAAAGGTGACTTCTCACTAGAATGCTGATTGCTGACGCAGTTAAAAAAAATCCCTAGAATCCTGTGCAGTCCTGAAGAAAAGTAGTTCCTTCTACGCAGTATCCGCATGCGCTTTATCCTAAAAAGCTTATCAGCCATATTGGTGTGTTGTATTGTTCGCTCAGTGATTTCCAAGTGAAATAAGGTATTTCTCACTCTTTAATCACGTTGTCTCTACGTGTACGAGTAATATAAAACCAGAGGCTTTTTTGGTGAAACTTCTTGACTCGTTTGGTACGTCGAATTTTGGTAATCTGCGATATTTCCTGGCCGAAAAAAAGTGTGGTTAACGCTGCCACCTCTGCTCACGGAAATCGCCTCGATAAAAAACATGTCGTAAATAAAAGCGTTAGGTTTTCCCTTACTCTGCAATTCCGAATATTATTACCCTTCTTTTCATTGTCGTGTGTTCCTTTATGATTGTTTCGGGATATAAACGCGCAAATAAATGAGTTGTGACGAAAGTTCTACCTTTTTATGGTCGATTACCATCTTTTCTTCAAATTAACTAGTGATGTTTCAGACAGCGCTTATTAAATTTGCTTTCACGCTTTTAAATATTTAATTATTTTTCTATTGTTTCTTAGTGTCACGGAAAAGGGTTTTAATTGATTTTTTTGTTAAACAATGCAAAATTTCTTTCAACGTATGTTATGACATTTTCATATTTCTAACAGATGGTACCATTGTTTCCGAGAATGGCTATGGTTCTCTATAAGAAAATCTCTTTGTCCTATGAAAAACTAGACATTTTTCTTCTTTACTAGTTTACATACGACTTCTGCTCAAACTCGCGTTGCTCTCTTCCGGTTGGGGTTTTAAATTAGGTATATCTTGGTAACATTTTGTATACCGGGAACAAGAAACGGTTTTGAAAATTTGAATCGGTCTACTGGGAAATTTACGATTGAATATTTAGTAAAGTAGTTTATTTAAAGATTTATTTACTTGATAAACACAAACTTTACTTATTTATTTTTTATATTCTTCGAATCGGAATCTATGATGAATTTCGATTTTCCAGTGCACAGCTTTGTTTAATTGGTCAGCGGTTTAAAAAATTGAAAATTTGGTGTTAAATTTGGTAACATAACCCTACAAATTTCGATCCGATTGAAAAATGCCTAAAAAGAATGAAAAAGTTTCTGTTCAATCGGAGTTTTCTGATAAAAATTGATTTTGAAGACCGATTGAAATACATCATTCCTATTCAGAAAGTTTTAATTATTTATTTACATCACAAATACCGGTTTGAAAAAAGTATATCGGAGCGTGCTCCAAAATTCGGAGCAATTAGATATTGATTACAATATAGTTTCTATTTTTTTATTTATGTTAAAAATGATTTACACTTTACATTTTTTTATTACAGCAGAAAGTGCATCATGACGGATTCTATGAAATTTGGTCCAGACTGGTAGGTATTATTTAATTTCGGTTTTAGTGCTCGAAATCTCGAATTATATGAGAATAGCTTTTAAGGGTGTTGGAGCCAAGTTCTAATATAAAAATTCGATTTCTTCATTTTACTCAGCAAATATTAAATTTTGAATTTTTTCCTTCTGTAGAATTAATTAATTTGTAACTAGAATTATGCGCACAGAGCGAGAAAATATCTAATTCAAATATTTTTTAAGTAAAATGAAAATATTGAATTTTGAAGTCAGATTTTGAATTCTTCGTTTTATGCAAAAAGTATCGAGACTAAATATTTTTTCGCTCTGTACGCAGTCTTATATTTGAAAAAATACTAGTGCTACAGAGCGAAAAAATATTTATCTATAATTTTCGTTGAGTAAAATGGAGAATGGAATTTTGAGTTTAGCACTTGGATCCAACGCCCTTATAAATCAAACCTTAAACTTTTTGTATTAATTCAATTTCCAAAAAGTCTTATTCACGTTAAAAAATATAGATTTTTAATTATGTTCAAAATTTGCGTTATTAATTTTTCAATACACACTTGAAATATGTTATTTTTGCCTGAAAGTTTACATAACATATTGACAAGGTTTTAATAATATAGATATAAAGATAGGAAAATAAAGAAATGTTGTAAGAATAGTGACAAAAAACCTGTATATTCCGGTAAAACAGTAAATAAAAATCAGGTTTATTTGCCACATAAATTTTTTATCAAAAGATCACATAAATTATTTTTAGAAGTTTGTTGAATACTAAAGATTCAATTCTTATCTAAATGGGCCCTGTACTTATCTAATAATCTTTATTTCATTTTAGATAACAACTAACTCTTTTAAAGTCGTTGAAAACGATTAAATAAAAAATTGTTAAAAGTAGCAATAATATTTTATATTATTGCTACAATTTTTTGCTATAATTTTTTCCATTAAAATAATATTTCAAAAATATCATTTCACATTTCAAAATATGTTTGCAAAATTCAGTTTAGTTAAGGGCATGTCGTTTTTACCATAAGAGCAAATTTAGTTTCCCAACTTCATATTCGCAATAATAAATATTTTTCCGTATATAACTAGGCCATTTACCTCCGTTTCCCCTATATAATTAATATTTTTAAATTATTGTTGATTTTTAAGAAATTTTCGCTTTAAACTTTTTAAAGTTTAATACTTTCTTTGCAACTTGTTTTCTTCTAGCTAATTTAATTAATATTTTTATTAGTATTGATTTTGAAAATAAAGACAGCTTAAGGGCATGATGCTCTACGGCGACGTTATGAAATTTTTTTTGGCATTCACCACGTCCAAACGCAATGATATATCGCTCTCAAACTTTGGAATATGGGAAGGGAGACATTAAATTGCGTTTGTATATTTAGTTGGAGTTTTTTTTTTTTTTTCAAAATTATGACTCCAACTAAATATACAAACGTAATTTAATGTCTCATTTCCTATATTCCAAAGTTTGAGAACGATATATCATTCCGTTTGGACATGGTGAACGCTGAAAAAAAATTTTTCACAACCAAGCGCAGAGCATGCCCTTAATAGCTGGTTACGAATTTTCCTCCAACTAAATTCTCCTTATCTGCAATTTTTATTACAAATTTGAAATAATTCGATTTGGAAACTTTTAAATATCAAATTCTTTGATCATTGATACTTTCAAATTAAAATTGTACTATTTTGAATAATTTATTTTAAGCTCTTTTAGTTATAAGTTATACATTTATAAATTATGTAATTTTAGATTTCTTAGCTTTTAAAATATGCTGTCTAATTTTGAAGATTAAAACTTGCTCAACTTTAGTGCCCCAATGTACAAATTTTACAATTATCCTACGACTATTGTTATTACTCTTTCTGAAGAAATATCCGGCTCTATAATAATTTATATTAAAAATCAATAAAGTGCATTTTTCAACATTTTTTTATTTGTACCACAAAATATAAAATTAAAAACTTTAAATTTGTCGTTTCTTTTTTTCCTGTAAAAAGAAACTCGATCCCTTTTCTCATCTGCTCAATAAAAATTGGTGTTCCCCCTTATATTTGAAAAGTTGTATTTTGAACCAAAAATTTCCTGACTGATGTAAACATAGAAAACTATGCAAATGATGTTTTACTTGTCTAGGTTGCGCAACCTTTCACTAGACAATAGCAGTACCGGAGGAAGCGGTGGTGGTTCAGCGGGCTTAGCTGCTCCTCGGTATCAGCTGGCGGAGCATAGATACGGTCGAGAAGAAATGTTAGCTCTTTTTGATCGTAATTTTAAGCCTCCCGAAACATTGTCAACTTTCGGTTCAATATTCATCGACAAAGCCCAGCAACCACTGGCTCTAATTCAAATGACAGAGGATGAAACGGTAAGCAAGAATCAATTGAAAAAAAATGCAATTCTTCTAAAAAAAACTTCCTTTGGATAAAAGAAATTCTTTATTCGATGAATTAAAATATACACGCTCTCTTCCGCCCTCCCCCTCTCCACCCCCTCCCTCCCCTCCTCCTCCCACCCCTCTCTCCCCCTCCCTCTCCCTTCCCCTCTCACTCTAAGCAAGAATCAATTGAAAAAAAAATGTAATTCTTCTAAAAAAAACTTCCTTTAGATAAAAGAAATTCTTTATTCGATGAATTAAAATATACACGCTCTCTTCCGCCCTCCCCTCCCCTTCTCCACCCCCTCCCCCCTCTCCCTTTCCCTCTCCCTCTAAGCAAGAATCAATTGAAAAAAAATGTAATTCTTCTAAAAAAAACTTCCTTTAGATAAAAGAAATTCTTTCTGCGATTAATTTAAATATACACCCCCCCCCCCCCTCTCTCTTTTAAAATAGAAAGAGTTTTCACATTAGTGAAGTTGTAGTAATTCTTGAAGCTAAGAAATGTATTTCAACATTATAAACAATGTCAGGTTCAAGCTCAGATTTAAACATTTCTCAGAAGCCAAGTTCAGAGTCGGAATCGAATAGAAAATAGATTGGATAAAGATAGTAGAATATTTTTTAGTTCATTGAATGAATCCCTCTTTTTGAGTAAAAATTGGATACCTACTCGAGTTAATAAATTAATATCCTTATAAGATACGAAAAAAAAGTTGGGAGGATGCATGATGTCTGCATTATGCCCGTGTTGTATCTTATATTGGGAACTGTGTCATACTTCGTTAGAATCTAAAAATACAACACTCTGGAGCCCTTGTGCCAGACTTTCTAGCAGCAGTCTGTCTATTTCTCTTTACTCGAGAGTAGACATTTTCCCAATCTCAATTTCTAGACTTCAGATCAATGACAGAAATCAATACCTTCTTCTCTGATAGTGCAGAGTGTTTTGTGAGTTTTTAAAAGAGAGATAGAAAATATTTTCAGAAGTTTAAAAAGAAAACTAAGTGAAACTAAAACTTTTTTGATAGAATAGGCATTTATTTGGATTTTTTTAGCATATAATGTTTTTTTTTTTTAAATAAAAATGATATTTTTAGCGGATGTGGAATGTCGGAGTAACAAGTGCGACCGGTCGTGGAAGAGGAGGTAGTGTTGATCGTGGAGGACGAGGAAGAACCGGAAGAGGTGGCATGTATTCTTCTCCTTATTCACGTGGAGTAGGTGGTTTTGATGAACCAGGGGATGGTACTAGAATCGACACACAACCTTTCCCAGTAAGACTCTATCCTTTAAAATATAAGTACCTTTTTTATTTTCTTTATGTTTATTTATTTATATATTTTTTAAAAGTAGAAATAGATGTAATTAGAGTTTTTGTTTAATGTAGGGAAGAGGTAGACCGTTTGATAGATCACAAAGTGAACGTGGATGGTCTGAAAGAAATGGGATACCGGAACCAGGGGAATGGAACGGATCCACTAGTCCTCGGAAGGAGTTAACTCGTGGACCTAGTGGAGGTTCTCTTATGGAAAGTAATTGGCGACGTCATCGAGGCGGTGGTGAAGACGACGAGGGTTGGAGGGTTGCCTCCAACAATCGTGGGGAGAAATGGGGTGGTAATAAATCTTATAACATTTGGGAACTTTCAATAATATACACTCTAAAAACAGTCTATTGACTGTCAAACGATTCCTTTTACTGTTAAAGGATTTTTTATTCAAAATAGGCATGAGAGATAATTCTTTAACAGTTAAAGAAATTTACTTTCACTAACAAACCAACACGTGCGCTACGCGCACGATTATTTATTTTCCTTATTACAATTTCAAGTCATTCAAAAACCGATAAAATTTCGATAATTCAAATTTAGAGAGCAGATTTGAAACTGTAATAAAATTTATGCGAGATTTTAGACATTTCGTTACATCATCTTTTTTAGAGAGTTTTAAAAGGTTTCTAGGCATTTCAATGGATTTTGACAATTTTCAAGTGATTTTTACAAAGTTCTAAAGATTTTTGGAATTTTTAAAAGATTTCGTGGAATTTTAGGGTACTTCAGGATATTTCGCGGAATTTAGGATTATAAAAAGATTTTAAAAAGATTTCGTAGAATTTTAAGGGATTTTAGAATATTTCGTGAAATTTTAAATGAATTCATGCAATTTTAAGAGACTTTTAAGAATTCTAAGGGACTTGAAGAGATTCTAAATGTTTTGAAATTTTGATGAATTTTAAGAGGTTTCTAAAAGTTTTAAAATATTTCAACGACTTTAAGCGATTTATAAGGTTTTCGTTACATTTTAAGGGATTTCAAAAGGTTTGAAAGAGTATTATGGGATTTTAAGGAATTTCAAATGTTATCCTCGAATTCCAAGGAATTTAAAAATATTTAGAAAGATTTCTAAGATTTGCGAGGGATTTTATGCAATTTTATGAGATTTTCTGATCTTTAAAAGATTTTGTGAGCATTTTAAATGATTTCATGAAATTTGATAAGATTTTAAATGTAAAATTTCAAGAATTTTCTGGGAATTTTAAAAGATTTTGAAGTTTGTCAGGCAATTTTATGCAGAGATTTCAAAAGATTTTTACGACTTTTAAAAGATTTAGTAGAATTTCAAAGGATTTAAAAGGCTGTACATTTTTTAAGGGTTTTCAAGCAATTTTTCGACTTTTAACAGATATTGTGGAATTTTTATGAGATTTCTAATAATTTTAAAAGATTTCAAGAGATTTTTCTAATTTTTAAAAAATTGTGTAGAATTTTAAGGGATTTTAAATTTTAAGGAATTTCAAGAGGTTTCTAGGAATCTTTAGAGATATTCCTGAATTTTAACGTGGATTTCAAAAGATTTATGATTTTTTAAATTTTTATGGAATTTTAAAGGATTTCATAGAATTTGATGAGATTTCAAATACTTTTAATGGATTTTAAAGGATATAAAAGGTATTTTAATTGTTCACAGAATTCTAAAACATTTCAAGAAGTTTCTGGGAATTTGAAGAGATTTTCTCAAACTTTAAGAGATTTCGAAGGTTTTTCATGAAATTTTAAGAGATTTAGAAAGATTTCTGGGATTTTCAAGAATTTTAAGTATTGTCGTGGAATTTCGAGGAATTTAGAAATTTTAAAAGGTTTCTGAGAATTTTAGAGGATTTTAAATGTTGTCATGGAATTTCCAAGAATTTTAGGAGAATTAAGAGATTTTGATGATTTTTAAAGACTTTATTGGCAGTTGTAAGGATTTTATGAAATTTTATGAGATTTCTAATAATTTTAAGAGATTTCAAGAAAGTTTTCTGATTTTTTAAAGATTTTATGGAATTTTAAAGAATTTTTTTATAGAATTTGACGAGATTTCTAATACTTTTAATAGATTTTAAAGGATTTAAAGGGTTTTTAAATGTTACTGTAGAATCTTGAAAAATTTCAAGAAGTTTCTGGGTATTTTAAGAGGTTTTCACGAATTTGAACAGATTTCAACAGATTTTTATGACTTTTAAAATATTTTATGCGATTTAAAAGATTTTAAAATTTGTCATGCTATTTTATTGAGGGATTTAAAAAAAATTTTATCTTTTTTAAAAGATTTTGTAGAATTTGTAAGGATTTCGAAGGTTTTCGTAAAATTTTAAGAACGAGAGCAAATCAATCCGCGCGCGATTATTTTGTTTTCCTTCTTAAAACTTCAAGTCATTCAAAAGCC
>CAJFCP010024599.1:151575-164929 GCA_904066005.1 Synergus itoensis | reverse complement strand
AATCAGGTTTGCAACAACAATGTATGCGAGATTTTCGAGATATATCGTGACAACACTTTTTTAAGATAGGAATCAGGTTTGCAACAACAATGTATGCGAGATTTTCGAGATATATCGTGACAACACTTTTTTAAGATAGGAAATGCTATTCTTTAACTGTCAAAATATTTCCTTTTATGGGGAAACTAAAACTAAAACAATGTACAATCACTCATACATAGGTGCACTTCATCCAGCAGCCTACAAATACAATCCTTTAATAGTTGGAGGATTTCTTTTCTTAGTCAAAATATTTCTTTTCATAGACAAAAGAAATCGTTTATTGGTAAAACTATTTTCGTTTTGCACTTAACAGATGAGTTTTTTAACGGTAAAATGATTCTTTTGACAGATACAAAGATATTTATTTAATTTCAAAGGATGTATTTTGAAAGGAACGTAATTTCACTATCAATAGAATTTTTTTAGAGTGTACCATGTTCATCAAACCTGTTGATTTTCTCTTTACATTTTAAGACTCAATTACCTTGCTAGTAAAAATGATTCTGGTACTAAGTGTGATATTAGAAAAATACTGTGAGTTGTAAAAATTATATTGAGAAAATTGATTATCAGGGAAAAGTAGTTGGCGAGATGGGACTTCTGATAAGGAAAGAGCTGAAGGGGAAGGAGAAGAGAATCGGAGCGGAGGACGCTGGGATCACAGAGGAAATCATAGGTCTTCTTATGACTCCCATCATCCTCCAACTCGTAGTTCTAGACCTTGGGATCCTAATCATCATGAAAACCATGACAATCTACCTGAATGGTAATTATTGTTTTTTTTTTTTTAATTACTTAAATGATAGATTTTAGTAAGTGAATCAACCGATGAAGAAATTTAGCCAAAGTTTAGCATTCGGCGATCGAATAGTGATTGTTTAATCGCCTCTCGCTCGCCTTGAGTGCGATGACAAAAAACTGGAACCGGTAGCGATTATATTTTATCAGAGGTTATAAAACAAATTTAATGAAATTGAAAAGTTTGATGAAATTCCTTGAAAATCAGTATAAATTCTACACGATATTCTTCAGGGCAACCGAGAATCCAAGCGAGAGTGGGGGAAGTTTCGACGCTTCGGGTGCTTTCCACGGTGGAATGTATTCTGACGAGGATGAAGACGGAGGCGTCACTGCTGGTGGCTCGCAGGAATCCAGAACTCGGAGTGTTTCGGAAGGGAATACCACAAGTTCTACAAAAAATAGTAATAAATCTGCGCCCTATAACAATAGCGCCGCTCCCGGTCAACCAACAGGTCGTCAGTCATACTCGTCAAACAATTCAGCAAATAAAGAACGACCAAAATCTTTACATCCTTTTGAAGAAAAAGATGTACCAGTTGATCAGGACAGAAGAAGTCTCTCTCCTGTGAGAACACTTCCCACACCTAGCAATACTCCAATAAAAGTCCCTCCACCCACACCAGAAGCTAACGTCCGCCTGGAAAATTTTCCGTCCAGGAAACCACAAACAGAGGATCCTGATGACAGAGGCAATGAAAAAAATTCTGGAAGGGATTCAAAGCCCGTGGAAAACAAAAAGAAGGAGAATAACGAGGGAAACTTGAATATAGACCCTGCTGTTATAAGTATGAGTCGACATCCTCCACAGAAAATGCCTGGCTTTTTGAATATGAATATTAATATGAATATGGCTAATATGACGGCAAACACTGTGAAACAGAAAACAGATGAGGATCTAGATAGAATGAAAGAAGAGGCTGACGCTTTGGTTGCAAAGTTAATGGCCGATGAGGGAAGCCATAGGGGCGAAGTTGTTAATCTTCTACCTTCTGACGCTAATGCAGTCCCGGGTTTGGATGCCTCCAGTGTCTTAGAGAAGTGGTTCTATCGAGATCCACAGGGGGAAGTTCAGGGTCCATTTTTGGCAAGTGAAATGGCCGAGTGGTGGAAACAGGGATACTTTCAGCCAAATCTACTTGTTAGGAGAACATGTGACGAGAGGTTCGCTTCACTCGGGGACCTGATGAGTATATGCGGCAGGGTTCCTTTCAAACCTGGTCCTGCAATCCCTCCCCTCAAAGTAAGTTTTGATTAACGCAGAACAAATTTAATTTAATTTAATTTAATTTAAGAACGAATTCCTAATGAACTTTTTATCTTTCTACAGTCATCTGGGCCTGTTCCGAATGTTACCAACCCGGTATCAACTGGAATACCTGGCAGTGCCTTACCCAAACCAGCGATTGAAGATCCGATGTTGTTGCTTCAGTATCAACGCATGCAATTGTTGCAAAACCAACAACTGTTTCTCAGACAAATGGCGATTGCGAAGCTTTCTCAGTCGGAACATTGGCCAACGCTGAGTCCGGTAGAGCAGAATCAATTAATTCTCCAATATATTTTCCAAGAATCTGAAATGTCAGAGATGCCGATAAACCATAATCCCTTCGTTACGCCCTTACCGACCCAAGCTACAAACCCGGTAATGCAGTTGTTTAATCAAATGCAGGTGTGTACAGATTTTATTTTGAAAACTATTTAACTGATTAGAACGTTTATTTGATGCATCCAGAAAACAGTTTCTTTGAATCAAAGAAATTCTAGTATGTAGGGGAAAGTGGTCTTATGTTGGCACTGTGGGTAAAGTCAGCCCCCCATTTTTTTTTCTTTTTTTTTATGATTTGATTCAATTATTTTGTTAAGCGATACCGTAGTAACCACTGGCCCAATATGTCAATAATTACTACGGTATCGCTTGACAACATAACTGAACCAAAACGTAAAAAAAAAAAAGAAAAAAAAATGGGGAGGCCGACTTTACCCACAGTGTCGACATAAGACCACTTTCCCCTATTGTTAAATGGATAAAAAAACATTCTTTGGTTAAATTTTTTTATTTGATTTATGATTTAAAGAAATATTTCGTTAATTTAAACGGAACTTTAAATTAAAAAAAATATTTCTTCGCTTCAAACCAAAGATTTCTTTAACTTAAAGAAATATAAAATTTAATCTTTTTACCTTAAATTTTCGTGAAAAAATATAAATTCTCACACTCATCTAAATCTCACACTTCTTATAAATTGTAAATTCTTTATTTATTTATTTTTTAGAGATTTTCATGAATTTTAACAGGGTTTTCAAAAGATTTATAATTTTAAAGATTTTTGGGGAATTTTAAGTGATGTGAAAAGGTTTCTGGGTGTTTTAAGAGATATTAAGGGATTTTAAATCTTATTTAGAAGTTTCGAGGAATTTTATGAAACTTTAAGGGCGTTGGACCCAAGTGTAAAGCTCAAAATTCCATTCTCCATTTTACTCAACGAAAATTATAGATAAATATTTTTTCGCTCTGTAGCGCTAATCTTTTTTCAAATATGAGACTGCATACAGAGCGAAAAAATATTTAGTTTCGATACTTTTTGCATAAAACGAAGAATTCAAAATCTGACTTCAAAATTCGATATTTTCATTTTTATTAAAAAATACTTGAATTAGATATTTTCTCGTTTTGTACGCATAATTCTAGTTAAAAATTAATTAATTCTACAGAGGGGAAAAATTCCAATTTTAATATTTAAGCCTCTGGATTCTATAAAGGCACATAAAATTCACACGGCCGTTTCGGCTGGCCCCTGTTGTCTTCAAAAACAGGGTGGCCACATGTCAGGGAAATGTCAGGCAAAAAAAAATTGTCAGGGAAGTCAGGGAAATGTCAGGGAAACGCGAGTAGTTGTCAGGGAAAATAGAAATTGACATTTATGCTAATTATGTTATTTTTGTCGTATTGCGTATAATTTTATAGTTTATTTAACAGATTTTAGAAACTGTCCAAGGATTTCAAAGGATTATAAAGAATTTCCAGTCATTCTTTGAGATTCTTTGGGTTTCTAATGTTTTCAAGAGATTTTCAATACTTTTAAAAGATTTTAAGGGGTTTCTAGGAATTTAAAGGGATTAGAAGAGATTTGTATAATATTAAAAGAGATATTTAAGAAAGTTTAGGGAATTCAAAGAATTTTAAGGAATTTTAAAGTTCCTTGTGGAAGTTTAAAGGATTTTTAAAAAATTGTATGAATTTTAAGAAATTTTGATTTTTTAAAGTAATTTTAAGAGATTTTAATGTTCCTCATGGAATTTTAAAGAATTTTATGAGATTTTTTACCTATTTTAAAGGATTTCATAGTTTTTCATGGAATTATACAGGATTTTAAGAAATTCTAAAGGATTATAAAATATTCTCGATGATTTTTAAAAGATTTTGTGAAATTTTACAAAATTTTAAGAGATTTTTACGTATTATAAGGGATTTCACAGTTTTTCACGGAATTATAAAGGATTTAAAAAAATTTAAAAGGATTATAAAATATTCTCGTGTAATTTTAAAGAATTTTAAGAAATTTTGATTTTTTAACAATAATTTTAAGGGATTTGATTGAAATGTTGAAGAATCTCACAAGATTTTTATGATTTATAAAATATTTTGTAGAATTTTATAGAATTTCAAGATGTTTTCAAGAATTTTAAGAGATTTTAAAGTTTTTCGTAGAATTATAAAGAATTTTAAAAAGCTTGTAAAAATTTAAAGAAATTTTGACACTTTTAAAATGATTTTAGAGATATTAAATATTCCTCGTGGAATTAAAAAAAATTTCAAAAATTATTTTTTATTTTTAAAGGATTTTGTGAGGTTTTTGTTTCCAAGAATTTTTATTTAGAGATTTTAATGTATTTTAGGGAATTTCAAAATTCCTTATTGAATTTTAAAGGGTTTCACAAGATTTTTGTAATTCGTAAGAGATTTTGTGAAATTGTAAACGATTTCGTGGAATTTTAATAGATTTTAAAGAATTTATGATATTTTATAGGATTTTAAAAATTATGGTTAAATTTTAAGAAATTTAAAGATATTTCTAGAAATTTCAAAAGATTTCAGCGAATTTTAAGGGATTTCAATAAGTTTCCAATAATTTTAAGAGATTTTGACGCATTCTAAGAGATATTAAAGTTCCGCGTGGAATTTTGAAATATTTCAAGAGATTTTTAAAATATTTTTTGGATTTTTGAAGAATTGTAGGAAATTTTAAGAGATTTTTAGTAATTTTAAAAGCTTTTGAAGTTTTATGAGGAATTTAAAGGATTTGAAATGATTTTGGGAAATTTTAAAGCAATTAGTGAAAATTTAAGGGTTTTCGTGAAATATTAATTAAAGGATTTCGTGGAATTTTAAGATGTTTCTAGGAATTTCAAGAAATTTCAATAAATTTTAAGATATTTCCAAGGTTGTCATAAATTTGAGAGATTTTTACGAATTTCAAGTCGTTTGAAGTGATTTTAAATTTCAAAAGATTTAAAGTGATATTATGCGAAATTTTTGAAAAATTTCAATAGTGTTTTTACTGAAAATTTTTTCGCATTTTGATACTCTTATGTCAGGGAAATTCATTAGAAAGTCAGGGAAATGTCAGGGAAATGAAAAAAATTGAATCCTGTGGCCACCCTGAAAAATCGATTTTGAAAATTTAATTTTTGAAATATATGGCTTTATAGGGAATTTTATGGCGCATCTTTTATCCTCTTACAAGAAAGTTGTATCTCTTACTGTTTCTGAAAAAAAGTGAAAAAATTGGATGTTATGAAAATCAATATTTAATAAATATTTTTACTTCCACTTGCTCTAAAAGACAAAGTTCTGAATATTTTTACATGAAAATTGGAGGAGTTATGCTTAAAACTGTTTTGAAGATGACATGCACGTTTAAACTTTTCCGATTTGTTATAAAAAAAAGCTATTAATTTTTTTACCAAGCAGTATCAAAATAATGTTACGAAACTTTCAAACGTTTCGTTTGTCGAGGGAATTTTTAGCAAGCCCAAACTTCCAGCAGAAGAAGTGTTCATTAGGGTATAATGAAGTTTTCTGAAAAGTATTACTTCAATAGAATGAATCGTTAAAAAAATACGAGCATTCGTATTTGAAGTGAAAATATTTATTAAATTTTGTTTTTCAAAAAATCTAGTTTTTCCACTTTCTTTCAAAAACAGTAAGAGATACAACTTTTTTCTAAGAGGATAAAAGATGCTCCATAAAATTTCCTACAAAGCTATATATTTCAAAAATTAAATTTTCAAAATCGATTTTTGAAGACAACAGGGGCCAGCCGAAACGGCCGTGTGAGTTTTATATGCCCTTATAGAATCCAGAGGCTCATTTATTTAGTAAAATGAAGAAATCGAGTTTTTAGATTGGAACTTGGCTCCAACACCCTTAAATCAAACAAATCATTTAAACAAATAGTTTCTTTGAGTGAAAGAAACTACGTGACGTCATTTATTAAAATCAAAGAAATATTGTTTTAATATAAAAATATTTGTATGTTGAATCAAAAAAACTTATAAAAACGTTTTTCTTAATTTAATAAGAACTTTTTTCTGGGTGTGGCGGTTTTATATGAAGTATTTTTTTTCCGTAAATGATTTTTGCGTGATTTTCTTAGGCTAAAACGCAAATGGAAAACCATATGGCACCCGGAGGGCTTCCGAATGCCGCACAACATAATGCGCCAATCGGGTTCTTGCATCAAATGATGCAGGATAGACCTGTACGACCAAATATACCGGGGATGCAACCCTCGCCTTTAAATTCCACTCCCTCGCCGATGACGGAAGATAATCCTATAAAATCTCTGCTGCGGCAACTTAATGTTCTTTCGAATGGACATCCACAGGTTCCAGTAGACTCCGTTTGGCCTCAGCCACCACCTCATATCAATCCGCCGTTCAATGCACAAAATTGGTTGACACAGGTAAGATTCGAAGATTTTGATTTGAAAAGCTTGTTGTGTTTGTTATCTACAAACACAAGTTTTTAGATTGTTATTCATTATACATAACGCAATATTGTATTATGTTGTAGGTTGGGCCAATACCTGCAATGCCCCCTGGACAGATACCTAATTCATTGTGGGATATACACGGCAAAGACATTAAGACTGAACAACAAATATTAGTGAGTAGTATGCTGAATATACACTTTCAATTGTATAGAAGAATTATCTTGATAAGCTCATTTTTCATGTTTTACCTTTCAGGAAGAGCAAAACCTTAAGTTACAGGAAGAAAAAAAGAAAGAGGACTTGAAAAAGCTAGAAGAGCTAAAACGACAGGAAGAGGAGTTAATGAAGCGACGACAAGAAACCATTGATAAGCAAGCAGAGGCATTGAAGCGACATATGGAAGAAAAGAAAAGAATTGAAGAAGATAAGAAGCGCAAGGAAGAAGAGAAACGCAAGCAAGAAGAGGAGTTAAGAAAGAAAGAGGAGAAAAAACGCAAGGAAGAGGAGCGAAAGAAGGAAGAGAAGAGAAAGCTAGACGAGGAGTTAAATAAGAAAAAGCAAGAAGAAGAAAAGAAAAAGATGGAAGAAACCAAGCGACAGGAAGAGAAATTGAGGAAGGAGGAGGAAAAACGAAAGAAATTGGAAGAGGAACAAAAAAGACAAGAAGAAGAAAAGACAAAGAAGGAGGAGCAAGCAGCGAGAAAAATTGAAGCTGAAGAACAGGCTCGAAAGGCTGAACAAAGACGACGAGAAGAAGAGGCCCTTCGTAAATTGCAAGAACGCAGCAAGGCTCCATGGGCTCAAGCGACTCAAACCGCACCTCCAGCGGCTCAGGCATCTCTTGCAGACATTCAAAGACTTGAGCGAGAGAAAAAGGCTGAACAGCAACGATACCAGCAGATGCTGCAGTTACAGTTGGCACATCAGAAAGCTCAAAATGCTGCACAAGAAGCAGCTGCGGCTGATTCTTCTAAGCGTCTGCAATTTAAATGGGCAGAGAAGACAGCAGGATCGAATAAACAGCCTCAAGTCAAGAGTCTGACACAAATTCAGCAGGAAGAGCAGGAACGCATTGCGAAGGAAAGAGAGAGGCAGGAAAAAACAAATCAGAAAGAGTCGGCGCTTGCGCTTCAAAATGCGGGAATCTGGGGAACTGCCTCACAGTCACTGATCTGGGCAACTCCTGCGAATTCGGGCAGTCAAGCATGGGCTGGAGGAAGTAGTACTGCTGGTGGTTTTTGGGATGATCCAGCACCTGCAAAATCCAACTCTGGATCCAAACAAGTAAACAAACAAACACCACCAAAAACTGCTGCTGCACAGGCACAACTGCCGCAAGTGAATAGTAATAAAACTAACAAGAACAAGACCAAGCGAGAGGAGGAACTCGTGAAGAAGCTGTTCGAGCAGAACACTGCCAAGCCTGATGATTTTACGCAGTGGTGCAACAAGGCTTTGGCTGGTCTTCAAGTTTCTGTAGATAGTAAGAACTGTTTTTATGTTTTTATTTTCATTATTTGTTATTATATAATATTTATGATATTGATGAGATACAAATCTTGTCCTATAGTTCCAACGTTCATTGGATTTTTGCGGGATATTGAGTCCGCTTATGAAGTTAAGGAATACGTTCGACTTTACTTGGGTGACGACAGGCTGTGTGTGGACTTTGCTAAACAGTTTTTGGAAAAGCGAAGCAAGTGGCGTTCGTCTCAACGGCCTCAGGCTCAAGCAGATGATCTGTGCAAGCCAGCTCCTGCCATCAATCCAAACACTTCTACTGAATTCCAGGAAGTCAAGGTATTTTATTTTGTTAATTAATTTTAAATAAATTAAACTTTCTTCTGGCATAACAGAGTGGCCAAATGTCAGGGAAGTCACGGAAGTCAGGGAAATGTCAGGGAAAATAGAAATTTACATTTATGCTAACTATTTTATTTTTTTTTATATTACATATATAGCTTTTATAGTTTATTTAAAAGATTTTAGAAACTTTCTAATGATTTAAAGAGATTTTCAATAATTTAAAAAGATTTTAAGAGGATTCTAGGAATTTAAAAGGATTTACATAATGAGATTTTTATGATTTTTAAAAGATTTTGTCGAATTTTACAAAATTTTAAGAAATTTGAAGGGATTATAAATATTCTCATGTAATTGTAAAGAATTTTAAAAGGCTTGTAAAGAATTTTAAGAAATTTGTAAAAATAAATTTTGACATTTTTAAAATGATTTTAAGGAATTTAAATATTTCTCGTGGAATTAAAAAAAAATTTCATAAATTATTTTTGATTTATAAAGGATTTTGTGAGGTTTCTGTTTCCAAGAATATTTATTTGGAGGTTTTAATGTATTATAGAGAATTTCAAAGTTCCTTCTTGAATTTTAAAGGATTTCACGAGATTTTTATGATTCTTAAAAGATTTTGAGTAATTGTAAAGGAATTCATAGGATTTTAAATATTATAGTAAAATTTTAAAGAGTTTAAAGATCTTTCTAGGAATTTCAAGAAATTTAAATGAATTTTAAGGGGTTAGATACACTTAGAACGCAAAAAAAAATTGATTTTTTGTTAATTTTTCTACAAAAAGTTTTTTATTATAGAATTATAATATTTTTCCACATAAACGATACACATTTTGAGAAGTTGTAAACAAATTCATCCAAAAAAAAAAAATAAAAAATGAGGCGAGAAATGGCCAGTCTGCGAAGGGTGTAAAAAAAAAGGTGGTTTGCGGTGATCACCACTGCTCATCACTGGATCATCTGAAATCAAAAAAAATAGTGGCGATCGTTATTAAATAAGATTTAACTCCGGTTGAAGTAAGCATTTAAAAAAATTTTTATTTTTTACAAAATGGCGGATGTTCAAAGTCAATTTTTTGTTTTCGGCCTAAATTTCGCTCATATTTTTGTGGGAAAAAAAAACTAATAATGTAATCTCAAAATCCTTCGTTCAACCAGAGGATAATTATATCTTACATAAGTGGTATAAATTTCAAATCGATCGGTTTAGCCGTTTTGGAGCTACAGTGATCACCAACTTCGAAAATGTGGTTCGGAGAAAAACGCGTTTAAAGTTTTGAACACAATTATTATGCAAATAAAAAAATTATTTTTGAACTTACACTGCGAGCGTCGGTTGGCTAACGCAACTCGAAAGGAATCTGCTTTTTCGGGATCTGATTTTTTTTCAAAATTATGGCTCCAACTAAATATACAAACGTAATTTTATGTCTCATTTCCTATATCCCAAAGTTTGAGAGCAATATATCATTCCGTTTGGACATGGTGAACGCCGAAAAAAATTTTCACAACCAAGCGCATAGCATGCCCTTAAGGCCATGTAAGACTTACCCGATCCCTACCTTACCGACATTTTTTCTCTGCAACCTTACTTGTACATTTATTGAAATATCAAATTGAAAATTTCTAAAATTAAAGAAAATATGCTAAGGTATGTTTATCTGGTCTTAAATTTTTGTAAAAATAAAACAAATTTTTTTCAATAAAATTTTTTTTTATAAATGTCAATATTTAGGACCAGATAAACGTACCTTAATGCTTTAGCTTCAATTTTATAAATTTTCAATTTGATATCTCAATAAATGTAGAAGTATCTTTGCAGAGAAAAAAATGTCGGTAAGGTAGGGATCGGATAAGTCTTACATGGCCTTAAGGGCATGTGGTAATTACCATAAGAGCAAATTTAGTTTCCGCAACTTTACGTTCGCAATAATAAATATTTCTTTATCTTTAAAACTAGGCCATTTACCTCCGTTTCTTACAGACGGAGGTAAATGACCTAGATTTAGCAAAAAATATTTATTATTCAGAGAGTAAAGTTGCGGAAACTAAAATGCTCTTATGAAAAAGTATCACATGCCCTTAAGTGTTGTGAAGAGATTTTAAATTTCATTGTACGAAATTTTTGAAAAATTTCAACAATATCTTTACTGAAAATTTTTTCGCATTTTTAATACTTTTCTGTCAGGGAAATGAAAAAATTGAATCTTGTGGCCACCCTGCTTAATAATTAATAAATAAATTATAATTGATTATTTATTGTAATTAATAATGAAGTCCAGTTTATTAAAATATTCTTCATTTTTCAGGGTAAGTCAAAGAAGCCCAAAAAAGGAAAAATGTTCAAAGTAGACAGCAGGATCCTCGGCTTTAGTGTAACCTCAGCTCCGGATCGTATCAATGTGGGAGATCGTGACTACGGAGAAGGCTTTTGAATACCTGAACTCAAACATTGTTTGTAACGAGGAAATTATGCGGCGCGCGGTTTGACAGTTGATTACCTATATTTATTTATTGTAGCTAACTGGATTCAAGACTTCTCGTCGGTCACACTCCGCGTATTACAAATAGGATTTTCTATGAAAATTGCAATGGAGAGATTAGAATCCGACGAGGAACTTCGAAACCTGTGTAAACGCAGCATTGTTTCCTCTCTGATAGGAACACGTATGCCCATAAACGGATATTGTCCGTGATGTCCAAAAGACAAGAACGCGTTGAATTGCCATTGCCACACGTCCCCGAAATGTTTTCTTCCTTATGCGAACTGTCTTCAGAGATTCAAATCTTTGCCATTTATGTGTTTGAAAAACATAGCAGAGTTTGAATGTCCTT
The DNA here is from genome assembly GCA_904066005.1 of Synergus itoensis. Taxonomy (NCBI): domain Eukaryota; kingdom Metazoa; phylum Arthropoda; class Insecta; order Hymenoptera; family Cynipidae; genus Synergus; species Synergus itoensis. Next base: position 153,449 of record CAJFCP010024599.1, on the reverse strand, counting down.
CAGTTTTAATAGAAATTCATTTTTCGGTGATCAAGGGATATATCGTTAACATATCGAGCGTACTTTAGTTTCTTAGTTTCTTCAGCGACTAAATATTTTCCTACATCTTTTGTCAAATCGTGTTTTATATAATTTACATTATACAAATTGAAGTATAAGTTCGTGTAGTGATGAAAACTAAGCTGAAACTCCATCTAGCCTTAAACAGTATTGAAAAACTGAAGATTTTGATGATTGCTTTTTCAAATTTCACACAGAAGAATTTTTCTTGAGCAATCGATCAAAAACTTGAATCGATTCATTCTATTCTTCAGTGGATTTGCACATGTTAAGAGTGCCATCTTTTTTGAATCGACGACACCGAATTATCAGTTCGAAAAATAATTATTCTATCATTTACATACATTGGGTTCGCTTATTGGACTCGCTAATACGTGTGTTGCATAATAATCGTTAAAAATGACTATTCGCATGTAACAGAAAATGTATTTTACAAATAATTTTTAGTTCAGTATTCGCTGCACCTAGTTTTCAAAAAAAAAAGCATCACATCTCTACTTTGAGGAAAAGAGAATCAACGAATTATCTCTCATTTTATTGTAATAGTGATGGGAAATCGAAACTAAAATATCGATAAATTGGTATAGAGAATATCGCGCAAGCGCAGAAGATTTTTAATGTATTTAGAGATTAGAAGGACGTACATTAAGGTAAGCCTTCAGCGTGAATTTAAAGTATCAAATTTATTTATTTAAAAAATTGAAGAATAGTTTTAAACTAAAATTTTAAACAAAATAATGTTTAGGTTTTTTTTTGATGTTCTCACTTTTGCTCTTTATCAATATTTTTTCTAATATCGCTATCGGAACTACTCTTTTATGATGGATATGAAATATCTATATATCGGTAGGGCGATGTCGATGTTAAAATATATTATAATTGTTGAAAGAAAATATCGATATTTTCGATATCGTTATCCCATCACTATTTTATTGATATTTAGTATTTGTTTTCGAGTGGAGATTATAGATGTTGCAAATCGTGAAATTTTATTATTATTAATTGCCTTGCGTTTTATCTTTCTGAGTCTGTTCGAGTCTATATATAATTCAGAAAAAAAATAACGAAGCAATAGAAAGTATTGGACGCTCAAAGAAGATTCAAACGAAATGACTCGAATCGTTAATGAATGATATTTTGAATAATTTAGAATACGCGCTCTTGTATATTTGGCTGATATTACTACGCAGGTAGATTACACAAGATCCAAGGACTGGATAATGTTCCGGCAGATCTGATAATTCATAATAATTGTAAAGGTTGTTAACTAAGGGATATTGGACTTCCAATGAATTTATCGTCTTCACCCTCATTCCGGGGAAGAACAATGTCCCTTAACTGAAAGATTTATGTATAAATAGATAAAATGTACATTAATGCAGTGATGATTAAACAAACAGAATAATGATTGATATTGTATCAATATTATTATTATTATTGTATCTAACGTACAACTTGGTAAAATAAATCTTATTATATTTTCAATCCGGATTTTTTACTTTTTTCGTCGTTTTTTTTTCTTTTTTTTAAATTTCTTATTTTTGATTTTTTTTGTACGTTTTCACTTTTTTCAAAAAGCATATATTTTTTTTAAATTGTATTTTTTCGGATCTTTTAAAATTATACTTTCTACTATATTGTGCGCAGGTATTAAAATTAACTAGTTAGTAGGAACTCAATGAATCGTGTGATAGTATATGTCTAAGATATAAGAAAACAATTAATACATACTCCTTCCTCAGATACGATATGATTTCGTTGTATCGAAAGTTATTTTAGATATCAGGCGATGTTTATACTAAATTTATTCTACT
>CAJFCP010024599.1:112101-141006 GCA_904066005.1 Synergus itoensis | reverse complement strand
GTGATGATTTTAAAGAATTTAAATGTTCCTCATGGAATTTTAAAGGAGTTCACAAGATTTTTATGATTTATAAAAGATTTTGTAGAAGTTTAAGGAATTTCAAGAGGCTTTCAAGAATTTAAAGAAATCTTTACGTATTTTAAGGGACTTCAAAGTGTTTCGTGAAATTCTAAAAAGGATTTTAAGAAGCTTGTAAAAGTTTTAAGTAATTTTCCTATTTTAAAAATGATTTTAAGGAATTTTAATAGTCCTCATAGAATTTAAAAAAATTTCAAGTCATTTTTCATTTTTAAAAGACTTTGTGATTTTTTTATTTCAAGAGTTTTTTTTTAGAGATTTTAATGCACTTTAGGGAATTATAAAGAATTTGACGAGATTTTTATAATTTGTAAACGATTTTGTAATATAATTGTAAAGAATTTCATGGAATTTTAAATATTGTAGTGGAATTTTAAGATATTTAAAAATGTTTCTGGGAATTTCAAAAGATGGCAGCGAATTTTATGGGATTTCAATAGTTTTCCAATAATTTTAAGAAATTTTGATGCATTTTAAGAGTTTTTAAAATTCCCCGTTGAATTTACAAATATTTCACGAGATTCTGAAAATGTTTTATGGAATTTTGAAGGATTACAGGAAATTTTAAGAAATTTTTATGAATTTTAAAAGATTTTGAAGTTTTTTGAGGAATTTAAATAAGTGTTTGTAATGATTTTGAGGAATTTAAAAACAATTAGTTAAAATTTAAGAGTTTTCCTGAAATATTAACAAATTTGAAAGGATTTCGTGGAATTTTAAGATGTTTCTAGGAATTTCAGAAAATTTCAATGAGTTTTAAGAGATTTCAAAAGTTGTTGTAAATTTGACAGATTTTTACGATTGTTAAATTTTGTGAAGTGATTTTAAATTTCACAAGATTTAAAGTGATATACAAAATTTTAAAAAAATTTCAATAGTATTATTATTGAAAATTTCTACGCAGTTTTAATACTTTTCTGTCAGGAAAAGTTGTCTGAAAGTCAGGGAAAAGTCAGGGAAATGTCAGGGAAATTGAAAAATTGAATCTTGTGGCCACCCTGTAAAAATTGTGGAAAAACTCTCTTTTTTTAAATGTGCTCATATGGTAAATAACACATGCCTTTATAATTGACCATTTATGTAATTAAAATGTATTTTTTAATTTTGGGTAGATCTTGTTCAATTTAAGTCTATATTAATGGTTAGGATAAGAACTGATTTGACATAATTAAATTAGTGTCATAGAAAAGCACTGATGCTAGTATGTAATATAGGGGAAATTAAGGAATCTTTAAGATTATTAAGATGATTTACCTACAGAAATAATTTATAGACATAGGAAACAAACATTTTAAATGTTTTGAAACTTTGAGGAATAATATTAAAGGGATTCTGAGAATCTTAAAATATTCCAACGAATTTCAAGAGATTTCTAATAATTTTAAAGAGTTTCAAGAAATTTTGCTGATTTATAAAAGATTTTATGGAATTTTTAAGGATTTCATGGAATTTGATGAGATTTCTAATACTCTTAATGGATTTTAAGGGATTTTAATTGTTATCGTAGAATTTAAAAACATTTAAAGAAGTTTTTGAGAATTTCTAGAGATTTCCACGAATTTTAAGTGGTTTCGTAGGTTTTCGTTAAATTTTAGGAGATTTAAAAAGGTTTCTGAGATTTTAAATCATGTCGTGGAATTTCGAAGAATTTCGAAATTTTAAAGGATTTTAAGAAATTTTACATGTTGTCATGGAATTTCCATGAATATTAAGAGAATTCAAGAGACTTTTTCTGATTTTGAAAAGATTTTATGGAATTTTTAAGGATTTCACGGAATTTTACGAGATTTCTAATATGTACTTTTAATGAGTTTTAAAGGATATAAAAATATTTTAAATGTCATCGTAGAATTTTAAAGAATTTCAATAAATTTCTGGGAATTTTAAGAGGTTTTTACGACTTTGAACAGACTTAAAGAAATTTTCATGACTTTTAAAATATTTTATGGGATTTAAAGGATGTTAAAATTTGTCAGGGAAATTTATTGAGGGATTTCAAAAGATTGTTATGACTTTTAAAAGATGTATAATTTACAAGGATTTCGTAAAAATTTTAAGGTTTTCAAGAGATTTTTCTAATTTCCAAAGGATTTTGCAAAATTTTTTTAGATTTCATGGAATTTGATGAAATTTTTAATGGTTTTAAGTGATTTTAAATGTTAAGAAACTTCAAGAGGTTTGAAAGAATTTTTATTGATTTTCACGAATTTTAACATAAATTTTAAGGGACTAATGATTTTCAAGGTTTTTGTGAATTTTTAAGATATTTTAAGAGGTTTCTAGGAATTTTGAGAAGTTTTAACGAATTTTAAGGAATCTGGAAGAAACGGCCATTAGTGTTCTAAAATGAAAGTCAAGTTCGTTAGCCAGCCATTTTGGATAAAAATTAAAAAATTTGGATCATTTTTCAAATTTAAAAAAAAATTTTTTTTTTTTATTTACAAATTCTGTTCAAGGATATTCGTATTACTTAAATAGTCGAACAATTTATCAGTATGACTTTTTTCGATAAAACAAAAATTTTCAGACATAACATTTCGAAAATAAAAAAAAAAATATAGAAAATTATAATTTTAAGCTAAATAACACACGCTATGAAAAAAAGTTAAAAGATGAAAAATGTTCCTTTTTGAACGACCTACAAGACTGGTTAAACCACTTTTTGAATTTTCTTGAAAAATCTCAAATTTCACATTTTTAACCAAATAACGTGAGATATATATATATAACAGTATCATGAAATAATTATTGTTCTTAAAATGTAAAAGAGTCAAAGTATGAAAAATATATCTTTTTTAACACCTTACATGATTTAAATAACTATTTTTTTTATTTTCTTGAAAAATAATAAATTCAAATTTTTAGCTAAATAACGCGAGATACAGAGAACATTATCATAACATAAGTATTGATCTTAAAATGATCTACAAATGTCAGGGAAAAAAAAGTTTGTTAGGGAAGTCAGGGAAATGTCAGGGAAATGCGAGTAGTTGTCAGGGAAAATAGAAATTGACATTTGTGTTAACTTTGTTATTTTTGTCGTATTACGTATATAACTTTTATAATTTATTTAACAAATTTTAGAAACTATCCAAGGATTTTGAAGGATTATAAATAATTTCCAGGTATTCTTTCAGATTTTCTAGGCTTCTAATGATTTTAAGACATTTTCAATAATTCTAAAGGATTTTAAGAGGTTTTTAGGAATTTTAAGTGATTACAAGAGATTTGTATAATTTAGTTGAATTTTAAAAGGACTTCATGAAATTTTACGAGATTTTTAAGAAAATTTAGGGAATTCAAAGAATTTTAAGGAATTTTAAAGTTCCAAAAAACTTGTAAGAATTTTAAGAAATTTTGATTTTTTAAAGTAATTTTAAGGGATTTTAATGTTCCACATGGAATTTTAAAGGATTTTCTGTGATTTTTATGATTTTTAAAACATTTTGTCGAATTTTACAAAATTTTAAAGGATTTAAAAGTTTTTGATGGAATTATGAAGGATTTTAAGAAACTTGGAAGCGTTTTAAGAAATTTTAAGGGATTATAAATATTCTCATGGAATTTTAAAGGACTTTAAAAGGCTTGTAAGAATTTTAAGAAATTTTGTCTTTTTAAAAGTGATTTTAAGGGATTTGATTGAAATTTTAAAGAATCTCACAAGAGATTTGTCAGAATTTTAATACATTTAATTATTTGAAATTAATTTTAAAGAATTTAAATGTTCTTCATGGAATTTTCAAAGATTTCACAACATTTTTATGATTTATAATAGATTTTTTAGAAGTTTAAGGAATCTTTACATATTTTAAGGGATTTAAAAGTTTTTCGTGAAATTCTAAAGGATTTTAAGAAGCTTATAAAAATTGTAAGTAATTTTGACATTTTAAAAATTATTTTAAGGAATTTTAATAGTCCTCATAGAATTTAAAAAAATTTCAAGTCATTTTTGATTTTTAAAAGATTTTGTGAGTTTTTTTATTTCAAGAGTTTTTTTTTTTTTTTAGAAATTTTAATGCACTTTCGGGGATTTTAAAGAATTTCACGAGATTTTATGATTTGTAAACGATTTTGTAAAATAATTATAAAGGATTTCATGGAATTTTAAATATTATAGTGGAATTTTAAGATATTTAAAGATGTTTTTAGTAATTTCAAAAGATTTCAGCTAATTTTAAGGGATTTCAATAGGTTTCCAATAATTTTAAGAAATTTTGATGCATTTCAAGAGTTTTTAAAATTCCCCGCGAATGTTGTTGTAAATTCGAGATTTTTACGAATTTTAAATGTTGTGAAGTGATTTTAAATTTTAAAAGATTTAAAGTGATATTATACGAAATTTTTTTAAAATGTAAATAGTAATATTGAAAATTTATACGCATTTTTAATACTTTTCTGTCAGGGAAATTTGTCTGAAAGTCAGGAAAAAGTCAGGGAAATTGAAAAATTGAATCTTGTGGCCACCCTGATCATTTTTTGATAGGATGAGTAATTTTATCTGTATCTCGCGTTATTTGGCTAAAAATTTGAATTTTATATTTTTAAAGAAAGTTTAAATATCAAGCGCAAAGTGCATGTGCACTGATGAGAATGTGTTTCTTAAGTTCGATAGAACCTTAAGTAAATTAATTTTCTTTTTCATTTGAAAATATAGTAATTTAAATAAAAGTATATAGCAGCGATGAAGGTTGGTAAGCGAATGCAAGCACGCGAAGTGTAATGAGAATGTGCTCACAATGGCACCCCTTTTTTATAGGATTGAAAATTAAAAGGTTCTAAAATCTTTGAAATCCACTGAAAGTTCTTGAAAATCTTTAAACTCTTCTTAATTTTTTTTTAAATCGCCTCAAATTCTTTTTAAAAAATTGTAATCTCTTGAAAATTCTTAAAATATTGGAAATCCGTTCAAATCCCTTAAAATTTTTTTAAAAAACTTCAAATTACTTGAAATCTCTTGAAATCATTTTATGGAAGTCTATGGAATTTCAGAATCTTATGAAATATTTTTAAATTCTTTCAAATCCTTGAAATCTTTTTAAATAACTTTAGATCGCTTTAAATTCTTTAAAATCATTAAAAGTGTCTAGAAATCTTACGAAATTTCTTAAAATCACTTAAATTATCTTGAAATCCTTTAAAGTCTCCTTATGTATATCCCATGAAGTTCTTTAAAATCGTTAATTATAGTTTTGAACTAATCTCTGGAAATGAAAATTTATTAAATGATATCTAATTTTTTTGCAAAGATAAATAATTATTCACATTTTTTCTAGGATATTTATTTAAACTTTGAGTTTGTTGAATTGTTTCTGAATACATATATTGATTTATTATACCCTAATAAGACTATTTTAATCAATTAGATGATGTCATGGAGTGGCAGTATAGAAATCGGAATTATATCAGCTGATCCAGAGATTATCGAGTTGCCTGCATGTGCAGCCGATCTTCGTCATGAATCATGGATCATGGCCAGCTCAGGTATTTTGCATGATGGAGAGCCTATCCTCGAGCTCTATGGCGTAGATCTGGACACCTTAGAAGAGGGAAATACCCTTGGAGTCATGAGAACATCCAAAGTACGTACATAGAAAAATTAATAAATTAAAAATGAAAATTCAGAACATTAAGTTTAGATAATAATTGTATTTTTTTATTTTGTTTTTAATTGAAATTTCATTTTATTAATTTTATTAAATCAACCTTTGTTCTTATTGCCTTTTGAAATAAATTTTCCATGATTCAGCCTCGAGAAATAAATAAAAAATTTCAAATTATTTCAGTAGAAAATTTGATTTCATGATTTTTTAAAATAAAATGTGTTACTATTAGATATTTTTATTTTTTACGACACAATAAATCTTTTACTTTCTTACATCAGCTTTGAATTTTGAAAATTTGAAGACTAAAAGTTGAATTTTGATTATTTGAGAACTTATAGTTGAAAAATTAATTTTACAAAAGTTATAAAAGTGCACAAAATTTGTAATAATAAATATTTTGTCAAACCACTAATAAGTTTCCTCTATGAGGAAGTAAAAAGTTATGGAATTTGGAAACCAGGCTTCTGTAGCAACCCTGATTAAATGAGTTAAAAGAACTTTATTAAAGAAGATAAAATAATTTAAGGACATGTGATATTTTACCATGAGATCAATTTAGTTTCCCCAACTTTACGCTCACAATAATAAATATCTTCTCCTAAAACTAGGACGTTTACCTCCGTTTTGTACAAGTGGAGGTAAATGTCCTAATTTTAGAAAAAAATATTTTTGCGAGCTTAAAGTTGGGTAAATTTAATTTGCTTTTATGGTAATTACCACACGCCCTTAAAATAAAAGCTTCACTTAAAGCTGACTTAAGCTGCATACTTTTTAACCATTTTATTTCTTTGGTTTTGTCTAAAGCTATATTTCCTCATACAATTTTAGAGCGAGCTAATTTTTTACGTAAACGGCACATCTCAAGGAGTGGCTGCAGTAAATATCCCTGCAAGGGTATTCGCTGTAATCGATATGTATGGTAACTGCGTTCAAGTCACAATAACTCAACCAAGTTTGAGTCTCTCGTACAGCGAGTCAAAAGATGAGGCTGAAATTAATAATGATTACGGTATGGAAGAAGCTCCCAATTCGTCAACGACAAACTTGGTAGCCAATCTTAATGTCAACGTTAACGTGAATTTACCCAAAAATCCAACCACCGCAGCAATAAGAGAAGACAGATTGAGGTTTCATGAAAGAGTTGGTACTCTGGTTAAATTATCTAATAATGCAAGAACTGCAGAACGACGGAGACCTCTTGATGAATTTAATAATGGGGTTGTGATGACCCACAGACCATTAAGAGAGAATGAACTCTTTGAGGTACACTATTATTCCCAAATATTAATCAATAAAAAATGCTTTGTAAATGTGTAATAAAGAATTAATAATGATCTTTGTATTATTTTTAACAGATTCGAATAGATAGATTGGTCGATAAATGGTCAGGAAGTATAGAAGTAGGAGTTACAACTCACAGTCCAACTGCTTTAGAATTTCCTGCAACAATGACCAATATGCGATCTGGAACGACGATGATGTCTGGATGTGGAATTTTGACTAATGGGAAAGGCACACAAAGAGAATATGGAGAATTTAACTTGGATGAGCTTCGAGTTAGTATTGTGCGTTTCTCAAATTTTTATTTTTCTATTTTGAATGATTTTTTTAAAATCGATTTATAGGAAGGGGACAGGGTTGGAATGATTAGAAAAAGCAACGGAAACTTGCACTACTTTATCAACGGCCTTGATCAAGGAATTGCAGCAAAAATTCCTGCTTCAATCTGGGGAGTTATCGACCTTTATGGCATGACTGTGAAAGTCACGATTGTCGATCGAGATGAGAGGGAAGAACAAAATTTGATAACGAGACGAAACACACTTCATTTACAATCCTTGAATGGTTCGTTTTGTTTTGTATTTTCATTTTTTATATTACTAGCAAACCATCACGTGCGCTACGCGCACGATTATTTATTTTACTTCTTACAATTTCAAGTCATTCAAAAACCAATAAAATTTCGCTGATTCAAATTTAGAGAGCAGATTTTAAACAATGATAAAATTTATGCGAGATTTTAGAGACATTTCGTTACATCATCTTTCTTAGAGAGCTTCAAAAGGTTTCTAGGAATTTCAATGGATTCTGACAATTTTCAAGTGATTTTTACGAAGTTCTAAAGATTTTTAGAATTTTTAAAAGATTTCATGGAATTTTAAGGTATTTCAGGATATATTTTGCGGAATATATAGATTTCTAATGTTTTCGTGAAATTTCGAGGAATATTGAGCGATTTCCAAAGATTTTTATGATTCTTTAAAGATTTTGTGGAATTTAATGAGATTTCTAATAATTTTAATGAATTTTCAACGATGTAAAGGGACTTTAAATTTTATCCTAGAATTCAAAGAGTTTCAAAAAGTTTCTGAGAATTTTAAGAGGTTTTCACCAATTTTAAGAGATTTAAACGAATTTTAAGAGAATTTTAAATGTTTTCATAAAATTTCCGCAGGAATTTTAAAAAAATGCAAGAGATTTTAATAATTTTAAAAATATTTTATTGGATTTTTAAGAATTTTGTGAAATTTTATGAAATTTCGATTAATTTGAAGGGATTTTCTGATTTTTAAAAGATTTTGTAGAATTCAAAAGGATTTTGAAGGTTGTCGTAAAATTTTAAAGGATTTTATGAGATTTTTCTAATTTTTAAAAGGTTTTGAAGAATTTTGAAGGATTTCATGAAATTTGATAAGATTTCTAAAAATTTTAAGAGATTTTAAATGTTATAAGAAATTCCAAGAGGTTTTTAAGAATTTTTAGAGATTTTCGTTAATTTTAACTTGGATTTCAAGAGATTCATGATTCTAATGTTTTTTGTGGATTTTCAAGGGATTTTAAGAGATTTCTGGGAGTTTGAAGAAATCTTAACGAATTTTAATGGATTTCGAAGGTTTTCGTGAAACTCTTTTGCGCCATTAGTTTTTTTTTTTCTTTCAACTTCAAGTCATTCAAAAGCCAATCAGGTTTGCAATAACAATGTATGCGAGATTTTCGAGACATTTCGTGACACCACTTTTTTAAGATAGGATTTAATGAATAGAGTTAGAAATTATAATTAATAAATTGTGTGTATGTTTCATTTTTAGAAGCAGGAGAAGAAGAACCCTTGGAGAGATTAATGTTTCATCCCTGTTGTGGAACTCGAGCTGATGTAATCAATAATGGTCGAACTGCACACAGGCCTAAGTAAATTGAATAAAATACGTTTTTTTTTTAAACTGGTATAGAACAGTTTTTAAATGAAAAAATAATGTTTTTTAGTGCTATAGATGATTTTAATAATGGAGTAGTGCTAACTTCGAGACCTTTGAGGCCAAACGAGCTCTTTGAAGTTCGGCTCGACAAAATAGTTACGAAATGGGCTGGATCTATCGAAATTGGGGTTACGACTCACTCTCCAACGGAACTTGAATTTCCATTTACTATGACAAACGTCAGGTAAGCTTTTTTTGTAATTTAACTAAATTTAAAAAAATTAAAAAAGGAAGATGCTTATGATTTTACCGTATTAGATCTGGCACGTGGATGATGACTGGTAACGGTGTGATGCATAATGGAATTACAATTATAGACCACTATGGCCAAAATCTAGACAGACTGCAAGTTGGCGACAGAGTGGGTGTGATGAGAAAGGATAATTCGACTCTCCACTTTTATGTAAACGGCGCCGATCAAGGAGCAGCAGCGATGAGTGTTCCCGAAAGAGTTTACGGCGTTATAGACCTGTATGGACAAGCAGCTCAAGCTACAATAGTCGACAATACTGATTTTTACAGTCCAACCACGAATAATTCTAGTTTTAGTAACACTACTTTATACAGGTAACTAGCAAACCAACACGCGCGCAACTATTTTCTTTTACTTCTTTTTCTTTACAACTTTAAGTCCTTTAAAAGCTAATCATATTTTAAACAACAATATATGCGAAATTTTCGAGACATTTTGTTATACCACTTTCTTTACAGATGAATTTCAAGAGGTTCATGTCATTTTGTCGTAGAATTTCAAGGAGTTTTAGAAACCGTACTTAAATTACGTAACAGTTCAAAGGGGGATGGGGGTCAAGATATTCCGTTACGATTTGTTATGGAAGGGGGGGGGGGGCTATTTCAGTCATGTACGCAATTTTCAGAATATATTCATGAATTTTTATATACGTAGAAGTCTTTACATGCAAAGCATGTAGATACTAAAATACAAATTCTAAAAATTTCCATTAATTTCAAGTCCCATATCATATTATTTCTCGAAACCAAAAATTACGTACAATAAGAGCGGGGGGGTACAAATATTTTATTACGGATTGTTACAGGGGGGGGGTCTTAAAGTAGGCTTAAAATGCGTTACGTAATTTAAGTACGGTCCCTTAAGAGATTTTTAAAGGTTTCTAGGAATTTGAAGAGAATTCAAGAGATCTTTATGATTTGTAAAAGGTTTTGTTAAATTTTAAAGAATTTCATGGAATTTGATGAGATTTCTAATAATTTAAATGGATTTTAAAGAATATAAAGGGATTTTAAATGTTATCGTAGAATTTTTAGAAATTTCTAGGAATTTTGAGCAATTTTCTCGAAGTTTTACGGATTTCAAGAGATTTTTATGATTTTAAAAATATTTTATGGAATTTGAAGGATTTTAAAGTTTGTCGGAGAATTTTATTGAGACATATTTATTCCGCAATATACGAAGTTTAATTTTTTTACAAGGGTTTAAAAAAATATTTAATTCTCAGGGTGGCCACATGTCAGGGAAGTCAGGGAAGTCAGGGAAATGTCAGGGAAATGCGAGTAGTTGTCAGGGAAAATAGAAATTGACATTTGTGTTAACTATGTTATTTTTGTCGTATTACGTATATAACTTTTATAGTTTATTTAACAAATTTTAGAAACTATCCAAAGATTTAGAAAGATTATAAATAATTTCCAGATATTCTTTGAGATTCTTTAGGTTTCTAATGATTTCAAGATATTTTCAATAATTTTAAAGGATTTTAAGAGGTTTTTAGGAATTTTAAGTGATTAAAAGAGATTTGTATAATTTAGTTGCATTTTACAAGGACTTCATGAAATTTTAAGAGATTTTTAAGAAAATTTAGTGAATTCAAAGAATTTTAAGAAATTTTGATTTTTTAAAGTAATTTTAAGGGATTTCAATGTTCCACATGGAATTTTAAAGAATTTCCTGTGATTTTTATGATTTTTAAAAGATTTTGTCGAATTTTACAAAATTTTAAAGGATTTAAAAGTTTTTGATGGAATTATGAAGGATTTTAAGAAACTTGGAAGCGTTTTAAGAAATTTTAAGGGATTATAAATATTCTCATGGAATTTTAAAGGACTTTAAAAGGCTTGTAAGAATTTTAGGAAATTTTGTTTTTTTGAAAGTGATTTTAAGGGATTTGATTGAAATTTTAAAGAATCTCACAAGAGATTTGTCAGAGTTTTAATACATTTTAATTATTTTAAATTGATTTTAAAGAATTTAAATGTTCCTCATGGAATTTTCAAGGATTTCACAACATTTTTATGATTTATAATAGATTTTTTAGAAGTTTAAGGAATCTTTACATATTTTAAGGGATTTTAAAGTTTTTCGTGAAATTCTAAAGGATTATAAGAAGCTTATAAAAATTGTAAGTAATTTTGACATTTTAAAAATTATTTTAAGGAATTTTAATAGTCCTCATAGAATTTAAAAAAATTTCAAGTCATTTTTGATTTTTAAAAGATTTTGTGAGATTTTTTATTTCAAGAGTTTTTTTTTTTTTAGAAATTTTAATGCACTTTCGGGGATTTGAAAGAATTTCACGAGATTTTATGATTTGTAAACGATTTTGTAAAATAATTATAAAGGATTTCATGGAATTTTAAATATTGTAGTGGAATTTTAAGGTATTTAAAGATGTTTTTAGGAATTTCAAAAGATTTCAGCAAATTTTAAGGGATTTCAATAGCTTTCCAATAATTTTAAGAAATTTTGATGCATTTCAAGAGTTTTTAAAATTCCCCGTGAATGTTGTTTTAAATTCGAGATTTTTACGAATATTAAATATTGTGAAGTGATTTTAAATTTCAAAAGATTTAAAGTGATATTATACGAAATTTTTTAAAAATGTAAATAGTAATATTATCGAAAATTTATACGCATTTTTAATAGTTTTCTGTCAGGGAAATTTGTCTGAAAGTCAGGAAAAAGTCAGGGAAATTGAAAAATTGAATCTTGTGGCCACCCTGATTCTACAAGTTTTATGTACTTTTATAATTCTTATGAAATTGATTATTGAGATTATGGTTATTTATAATTTAAAAAAATGGATTTTTTAACTAGATCTTTTCAAATTATCATAATGTGAAATTGATGTAAGGAAAATTAAAATTTTCTGTCTTAACACGAATCAGATGACCTAAAATATTAATAATAATATAAAGAAATTTATGATTTTGAAGATTTTTGTGGAATATTATGGAATTTCAAGAGTTTTCTGGAATTTTAAGAGATTTTAACGAAATTTAAGATTCCGAATATTTTAGTGAAATTTTAAGGAACTAGCAAACTAAGAAGCGCACGATTATTTTGTTTTGGATTCACTTTTCTAAATTTTTCTCTTCATATTTTTACCTAATAATATAATTAATATTGTAATTACGCTATAAATATTTGTTACAGCGACTTGCGTTTTCACCACATTCATGGGAAGAATGCGAGGATCACAAACAACGGGCTAACAGCCTCGAGACCTAGAGCATTAGGCGAGTTTAACGATGCGATTGTTATAGCCAACAGGGCTCTACGAGATGGGGAAATGTTCGAAGTTTCAATTGATAAAATGGTTGATAGATGGTCCGGGGCAATAGAAGCAGGTATGAGACAATAATCCAATTAATAAAAATCTGGTTAGAATTTATTTTCATTTAAAGAATGTGAATTATGAATTATTTTATTAACAGGTGTAACTGCTATAAGACCAGATGAATTGGAATTTCCCTCGACGATGACTGACATAGATCACGATACTTGGATGCTCTCCGGATCAACTGTTATGCGTGACGGAGTGACTCTCAGGAATAATTATAGTTGTGATTTGGATAAACTTACCGAAGGAAATCGCATTGGCATGATGCGTTGCGCTGATACATGTCTGCATTATTATCTGGATGGAGTTGATCAAGGTGTTGCCTGTGTTGGACTTCCAGCTCATGTTTATCCTGTTATTGATTTGTATGGACAGTGTGCACAGGTATTTTATTTTCTAAATTAATTTCCCTTATTTCTACGCTTATTTAAAAATTAAATTAAGCTATTTTAAAATTTTAAAGGTATGTGATATAATATATTATATGTATATAATGTTGTCAGAAATTATATTTCTTGATTTGTCATTAGGTGACGATCGTTTTGCCAGAGCGGAGAGATACGATGACCCAGCAGTATTTGCAATCAGAAAATAGTACAAGCCAGCAACCCACGTCCGTAATTCAACCTCAGGGTCATATTGAAATCACACACAAGTTTCACGAGTCCGTAGGCTTGAATATTCAACTGAATAGTGAAAGAGGCATTGCGACTCGTTGCAGAGAATACAGCAATGCTGTATTGTTGAGCGACGCTCCGCTTGAAAATAATGAATTCTTCGAAATTTGCATTCAAGAAGTCGCCCGTGAATGGAGCGGTTCTCTGAGGATAGGAGTCCTCAGCCACGAAAGTGGAAACTGGTTGACTTCGATGAATCTCGTGCCAGGAATGACCTGCATTCCTGCAGATTCTTGGTATTTAACTGGTGAGTTTAATTCTTTGGCGAATTAGAAAATGAATGTGTCGGTATCAGGGTGTCTACTGTGCGAGAATTTAAGAAAATCTGAGGGGTTGACAACTCGACCAAGCGGGTGTACACCTACTTCTGACTTCAAAATATTTCAGGATATTTCATTGACTTCAGAAGATTTCACTAACTGCAAGAGATTTCAAGAAAATTCAAATGAATTCACGTGAATTCATGTGATTTCATGTGACTTCAAATGACTTCAAAAGATTTCATTGACTTCAGGAGATTTCACTGACTTCAGGAAATATTAAGAAGATTCAAATGAATTCGTGTGATTTCATGTGACTTCATATGAATTCAAATGACTTCAGAAAATTTCACTGACTTCAGGAGATTTAAAAAAAATTCAAATAAATTCATGTGAATTCACATAACTTCAAAGTGCCTTCAAGTGACTTTAAGTGACTTCCGATATTTCAGAAGAATCCAGGAGATTTTAGTGCAAGTGTATACCTGATTTCACGAATTGTCAACCCCTTTAGGAAATTTGAAAATTGTCCTTAATTTTATTATTGATACAGAAAGTGGATTTCCAGTTTGAAAAAAAAAACTTTACTGAATAATCAAACAAAATATTATTATTTGACACTTGCAACTTATGTTAAATCTTTTGAAATCTTGTGAATTATTTTCAAAAACTTTAAAAAGAAACTTTAAAATCCCGTTTAATCCCTAGTAATTCCTTAAAATCACTGAATACATAGAAATCCTGTAAAATTTCTTAGAAAATTCTTAACTTTTAAGAATTTTTTTTTTTAAATCCCTTCAACTTCTTTTAAATTATTTAAAATATTTCAAAATTTCTCTAAATTCGATAAAATCGATTGAAATCTCTTAACATCCTTTAAATTTTCTAAAATCCTTCAAAATCACTTAAAATTCTCTAAATTTACTAAAAATCTTTTAAAATCCCGGTCAATGTCGGTTAAATTTTTGCCAGTAAAGAATAATATTATGAGATTTTTTTTTCTTTTTTTTGACAATATAAGAAGCTTTTTAGTAATACTAGCAAACCAACACGTGCGCTACGCGCACGATTATTTATTTTCCTTCTTACAACTTCAAATCATTCAAGAACCAATAAAATTTCGCTGATTCAAATTTAGAAAGCAGATTTGAAATAATAATAAAATTTATGCAAGATTTTAGTGACATTTTTCGTTACATCATCTTTTTTAGAAAGTTTCAAAAGGTTTCTAGGAATTTCAGTGGATTTTGACAATTTTCAAGTAATTTTTATAAAGTTCTAAAGATTTTTAGGATTTTTAAAAGATTTCGTGGAATTTTAAGATATTTCAGGATATTTTGCAGAATTTGATCGGAATTCATGAAATTTTAAGAGATTTTTTAAAGGTAGGGAATTTTAAGGGATTTGAAATGTTTTGAAATTTTGAGGAAGATTATGAGGTTTCTAAGAACTTTAAAAGATTTCAACGAATTTTAAGCGATTTCTAATGTTTTCGTGAAATTTTGAGTAATATTAAGCGAATACAAAAGATTTTTGGAATTTAATGAGATTTCTAATGATTTTAATGAATTTTCAACGATGTAAAGGGACTTTAAATTTTATCCTAGAATTCAAAGAGTTTCAAGAAGTTTCTGAGAATTTTAAGAGGTTTTCTCCAATTTTAAGAGATTTCAACGAATTTTAAGAGAATTTTAAATGTTTTCATAAAATTTCCGCAGGAATTTAAAAAAAATGCAAGAGATTTTAATAATTTTAAAAATATTTCATTGGATTTTTAAAAATTTTGTGAAATTTTATGAGATTTCTAATAATTTGTAGGGATTTTCTGATTTTTAAAAGATTTTGTAGAATTTAAATGGATTTTGAAGATTGTATTGTGTATAAAATGATTGTAATGTTGTAAAATGTTAAAGGATTTTATGAGGTTTTTAAGAATTTTGTGAAATTTTATCAGTTTTCGAATAATTTGCAGGGATTTCCTGATTTTTAAAAGATTTTGTAGAATTTAAAAGGACTTTGAAGGTTGTCGTAAAATGTAAAGGATTTTATGAGATTTTTTTCATTTTTAAAAGGTTTTGTATAATTTTGAAGGATTTCATGGAATTTGATAAGATTTCTAAGGATTTTAAGAGATTTTAAATGTTAAGAAATTCCAAGAGGTTTTTATGAATTTTCAGAGATTTTTGCGAATTTTGACTTGGATTTCAAGAGATTCATGATTTAATGGTTTTTGTGGATTTTCGAGGGATTAGTTTTTTTTTTTTCTTCTTTCAACTTCAAGTCATTCAAAAGCCAATCAGGTTTGCAACAATAATGTATGCGAGATTTTCAAGACATTTCGTGACACCATTTTTTTAAGATAGGATTATAAGTCTATTAGAGGTAAAATTATATTATACTCTTAAACTTTGAAATTTTCAGTGGTCGCTAGAAGTCTACAATCGCTTTCTGAATTTCGACAATATTAAGAAAAAAAATTTAGAGACCCATGATGAATCGAATAGAATTTTACGGTCTGTTTTACATGGGGTCGTTATCGACTTTTTGATTTCTTTAAAAATTCCTTGAAATTCCTTAAAATCTTAAAATCCTTATAAGTCTTTTGAAATCTCGTCAAATCTTTAGTAATTCTTTAACATCACTTGAAATTTCTTTGAAATCTCTTAAAATTCTTTAAAATCCTTTAAATCGTTTTGAATCACTCAAATTCCATTAAAATTAATTAAAATCATGTAAAATCTCTTGATATTCTTTGAAGTTTTTTAAAATCATGTATACGATATCTTTAAATCCTTTAGATTTTTTTAAATCCCTCAAAATCTCTTAAAAATTTCTTGAAATTTTGTGAAAATCCTGAAACTGTTTTGAATTCTTTAAAAATCTCGTGAAATTTTTTAAAATCACTTGAAATTTCTTGAAATCTTGTAAAATTTCTTGAAAATTAAATTGTTATGCATTCCTTTAAAACCCCTTCTTATTCTTTAAAATTATTAAAGATCTCTTGATACTTCCTAGAATCACTTAAAATATTTTTAAATCCTTTAGTCCCTTCGAAATTTCTTCAAATTCTTTAAAATCCTTTAAATCTTTTTAAATCGATTTAAGGGCGTTGGGCCCAAGCGTTAAGCCCAAAATTCCACTCTCCATTTTACTCAACGAAAATTATATATAAATATTTTTTCGCTCTGTAGAGCTAATCTTTTTTCAAATATAAGACTGAATACATAACGAAAAAAATATTTAGCTTCGATACTTTTTGCATAAAACGAAGAATTCAAAATCTGACTTTAAAATTGAATATTTTCATTTAAAAAAATATTTGAATTAGATATTTTTTTGCCCTGTACGCATAATTCTAGTTAAAAATTGATTAATCCTATTACTTTAAA
The DNA here is from genome assembly GCA_904066005.1 of Synergus itoensis. Taxonomy (NCBI): domain Eukaryota; kingdom Metazoa; phylum Arthropoda; class Insecta; order Hymenoptera; family Cynipidae; genus Synergus; species Synergus itoensis. The sequence continues at coordinate 124,143 of CAJFCP010024599.1, read as the reverse complement.
TTTCAGGTAACGAAGTACGTCACAAAGGCTATGTTCTTTGTTTGAATTACTGTCCCAGTTTAGACTGGATTAGAGTAGGTGATAAGATAGGTTTGAAACGCACTCAAGAGGGAAATCTCAAGTTTTATATAAATAATGAAGACATGGGAGTCGCAGCTTCAAATTTACCAGAGATGGTATTCGCGGTTATAGAACTTTTTGGCAGTACCGTTGCCGTCAGCATCACGAGCAACAAGCAACAAAACCCTGCGATCTCTCCAAACGCCAGTTTGCGAATGCAAGATTCCTTAGAACTACTCTTAGATCCGATGCCACCTACTATTAGAAAGTAAGTCCCAATACCTTATTTTTGAAAGTTTTTTCTTAAGTGATAAAAGGATTTTTTAAATAATATAATGTCTCTTGATATTATAGTGATGCGGGGATGGAATCGTCAGTTGAAATTTCCGAGGCGAAATTGTTGAATGAAATGGTGCTTACTCCGACGCAACCTATAAACACTTCAGTCGGAGATGTTGACTGGTGTTACGAGTTTCATGAAAATCATGGGAGAAATGTACAGTTGGAAAAAAGAACAACTGCGAGGAGAGTAGCTAGTTATAATCAAGGTACGCTCAAGTATTCCAGGGTTAAAAACAACGTATAATTAGTGAAATTCATATAATTTACATTTGTTTTTACAGGTGTAGTGATGTCTAGTCGCCCTTTGATAAGGGGTAAAGTGTTCCAAGTGAAAATAGAAAAAGTAAACGATCGTTGGGTCTCAGGATTACTCTGTGGAGTTACTTGTGTGTCTCCTGAAAAAGCAACTTTTCCCGTATCAGCTCTTGGTCTTAAGAAACACTCGTGGATCATTTGTGGAGATTGGATATCTCACAATGGTACTAAGGTATGTTTTCTTTCTAATCCTATCTTAAAAAAGTGGTGTAACGAAGTTTCTCGAAAATCACGCATACATTGTTGTCGCAAATCTGATTGGCTTTTGAGTGACTTGGAGTTGAAAGAACAAAAACAAACTAATGGCGCAAAAAAATTTCACGAAAATCTTCAAAATCCCTTAAAATTTGTTAGGATTTCTTAAAACTTCTAGAGATCTCTTAAAATCCCTTAAAAATACACAAAAATAATTAAAATCAAACATCTCTTGAAATCCAAGTCAAAATTCCCAAAATTTTTTTAAAATTTCTAAAAACGTCTTGGAATTTTTTAACATTTAAAATCTCTTAAAATCCTTAGAAATCTTATCAAATTCCATGAAATCCTTTAAATCTCTACGATAAGATTTAAAGTCCTTTTACGTCTTTTAAAATCCATTAATCCATTAATCTTTTTAAATCTATTATTAGAAATCTCATTAAATTTCATGAAATCCTTAAAGTTGTATAAAGTCTTTTAAAAATTATTAAAATCTCTTGACTTCTTTTAAAATTCCTTAAAATCCATTAAAATTCTCTGAAACTTTTTGAAATCTCTTAAAATTCGTTAAGACCTGTTAAAATTCCAAAAACTTCTTGAAATTCTTTAACAGGGTGGCCACATGTCAGGGAAGTCAGGGAAATGTCAGGGAAATTCAAGTAGTTGTCAGGGAAAATAGAAATTGACATTTATGTTAAGTATGTTGTTTTTGTCGTATTACATATATGTATAACTTTTATAATTTATTTAACAGATTTTAGAAACCTTCCAAGGATTTCGAAATATTATAAAGAATTTCCAGGCATTCTTTGAGATTCTTTGGGTTTCTAATGATTTCAAGAGATTTTCAATAATTTAAACAAATTTTAAGAGGTTTTTAGGAATTTGAAGGGATTACAAGAGATTTTTATAAGATTTAAAAGATTTAGTGGAATTTTAAAGGACTTCATGAAATTTTAAGAGATTTTTAAGAAAGTTTAGGTAATTCAAAGAATTTTGAGGAATTTTAAAGTTCCTTGAGAAATTTTAAAGGATTTTAAAAAGCTTGTGAAAATGTAAAGAAATTTTGATTTTTTAAAGTGATTTTAAGAGATTTTAGTGTTCCTCATGGAATTTTAAAGGATTTCACGAGATTTTTATGATTTTCTAAAGATTTTGAGGAATTTTGAAAAGTTTTCAAAAATTTTTAAAGTTCTTTACGTATTTTAAGGGATTTTAAATTTTTTTGTGTAAGAATTTAAAGAAATTTTAAAGAATTATAAATATTCTCGTGGAATTTAAAAAGATTTTAAAAAGTTTGTAAGAATTGTAAGAAATTTAAATTATTTTAAAGTAATTTTAAAGAATTTAAATGTTCCTCATGGAATTTTAAAGGATTTCACAACATTTTTATGATTTATAAAAGATTTTGTAGAAGTTTAAGGAATTTCAAGAGGCTTTCAAGAATTTAAAGAAATCTTTACGTATTTTAAGGGACTTCAAAGTGTTTCGTGGAATTATAAAGGATTTTAAGAAGCTTGTAAAAATTTTAAGTAATTTTACTATTTTAAAAATGATTTTAAGGAATTTTAATAGTCCTCATAGAATTTTAAAAAATTGTAAGTCATTTTTGATTTTTAAAAGTCTTTGTGATTTTTTTATTTCAAGAGTTTTTTTTAGAGATTTTAATGCACTTTAGGGAATTTTAAAGAATTTGATGAGATTTTTATAATTTGTAAACGATTTTGTAATATAATTGTAAAGAATTTCATGGAATTTTAAATATTGTAGTGGAATTTTAAGATATTTAAAAATGTTTCTGGGAATTTCAAAAGATTGCAGCGAATTTTAAGGGATTTCAATAGGTTTCCAATAATTTAAAGAAATTTTGATGCATTTTAAGAGTTTTTAAAATTCCTCATTGAATTTAAAAATATTTCACGAGATTCTGAAAATGTTTTATGGAATTTTGAAGGATTACAGGAAATTTTAAGAAATTTTTAGGAATTTTAAAAGATTTTGAAGTTTTTTGAGGAATTTAAATAAGTGTTTGTAATGATTTTGAGGAATTTAAAAACAATTAGTGAAAATTTAAGGGTTTTCCTGAAATATTAACAAATTTGAAGGGATTTCGTGGAATTTTAAGATTTTTCTAGGAATTTCAGAAAATTTCATTGAGTTTTAAGAGATTTCAAAAGTTATTGTATATTTGACAGATTTTTACGAATGTTAAATTTTGTGAAGTGATTTTAAATTTCACAAGATTTAAAGTGATATACGAAATTTTAAAAAAATTTCAATAGTATTATTATTGAAAATTCATACGCATTTTTAATACTTTTCTGTCAGGGAAAGTTGTCTGAAAGTCAGGGAAAAGTCAGGGAAATATCAGGGAAATTGAAAAATTGAATCTTGTGGCCACCCTGTTTAAATTCTACGATAACATTTAAAGTCCCTTTACGTCCTTTAAAAGCCATTAAAAATACTAGAAATCTCCTTAAATTCCATGAATTCCTTAAAATTCTATAAAATCTTTTGAAAATAAGAAAATCCTTTAAAATTATTAGAAATCACATAAAATTTCAGAAAATTCTTAAAAATTCCATAAACTATTTTTTAAATGATTAAAATCTCTTGACTCCTTTTAAAATTCCTCGAAATTTCATAACAAGATTTAAAATTCCGTAAAATCTCTTAAAATACCCAGAAACCTTTTCAAATCACTTAAAATTTCATGAATTCCGTTAAAATTCCGCGAAATATCCTGAAATCCTTTAAAATTCTACGAAATATTAAAAAAATTCTAAAAATGTTTTGAATTTCGTAAAAATCACTTGAAAATTGTCAAAATCCATTAAAATTCCTAGAAACCTCCTGAAATTCCTCTCTAAAGAAAATTGATGTAAAAAAAAAAATATCAAAAAATGTCAAAAAAAAAAAAATATGTATGTCCCTAAAATCTCGCATACATTGTTGTTTCAAACCTGCTACCTAAATTTGAATCAGCGAAATTTCATAGGTTTTTGAATGACTTAAAGTTGTAAGAAATAAAATAAATATGTATTATTAATTATCATTATGCGTGATGCACAGGTGAAGACAACTTACGGATCAAATTTGGAGAATCTTCAATGTGGTTCAACAATCGGTTTGTTAATAGATGAAGATTCGAGACTTCATCTTTACATAAACGGACTCGATCAAGGAATAGCCGCCACAGATTTGCCTTTGTATGTTTACGGAGTAATCGACTTGTATGGTCAGTGTGAACAAGTTTCCATAATAGGATCCACATCCGACTCCCTTTACTCGAACAATTGTGCCAACAGCAGCGCTGTGATAGAGTGCGTTGGATCGGAACAAGAAGACGTTGAAAATTCTCGAGAAAAAGCAGACCTGGAATGTCACGAAAAAGAAAACGCCGTTCCTGCAACTCCCTCAAATCTCTCTTTAAATATTCCAATTCAGAGCACTGTGAGTCTGAATCTAGTCGACAATACTGCCGTGCCGCATTCGTCTAGCAGCAATAACAATTTAAATCTTCAGAACAATTCTCTGCAGAATAATTTGATGGCCAGTAGCATACATTCCGACAGTAACAACTCAGACTCTTGTTCAGAAATTAGTAACGAACAGGTGGAAAACGCAAGGGGTAAACACTGTAACGATAATGACAACCTTTTGAGCGAAATGTGCGTTGTTGTCAACAACCAAGAGATTGACAATAGTCGAGAGGTGAGCAACGAGACTGAAAATCGTTCGAATTCGTCAAACCTCAGCGCACGAAATGAATGTACAAATGTAGAAATAAACAATGCAACGAATATCAATATTAAAAATGGTTCAGCCGTCACCACCAGCAACATGAGCAATCTGAATACTGCGATCAACTCCACTAATGCTAATAACGCGATTAATGAAAGTATCGCTTCTAATAGTCAGAACAATCTAGTGGTTCCTCAACAAAACAACTCGCCGATTCTAATGACTGGAACGCAGAATAATCAGTTCCCTTGTCAAACTCCTGTGCCAAATTCGCAGAACAATATGATGTCTGGGTCTCTTGTTAATGTTTCGAGTGGACAGGATTTACAGTTGCATCTGAATCGGCACTATCAAATTTCAAATAATTGTCTTGCGAACAGTATGATCGCCAGCCAAAATATTCTGACTCAAAACGTCCTTCAAAATGCACCTTTGGTCGCTTCGCTGCCGTCCACTCCACTTGGGAGCTCCGTTTCATCCTCGAAGAAGTGCGAATACCTCAAGGCGTGCACCAGGTTAAAAAAGTCACTCGTTTTGCCCGACGAGTTCTTCTCACTTGACGAAATTCTTTGTTATTGTAGTTCTTGCTACAAGGTAGAGGGAGAAAGTGCCATTTGTAAAAAGGGTGAACCTTTGGCTGAGTTTGCAATACCAATTGGTTGGACCAGATTTCCACTCAGGCAGACCATCAATGCTAATCAGATCCCTCAGAGCACGACTGATAAGTGGCATGTGGCTTTCTATGGGACGAGATTAGATGCCGTGAGGTAATTAGTTTATTTTAATACAAGAAATTTTTTTTAAGACAAAACTTTTTTGTTTTTCTCATTTTTAATTGGGGCTGGAATAATATTTTAGTCATCACAGGTCGTCCCCTACTCACCTTGTCCTTTTTTCACCTATTTTGAACATTTGTCTCTTTTTAACCTTTTTCCAATTGATATATACATTAATATAGAAATTATGTGATAATTTTAGGACATTTTCGGATTGAAAAAACTTTTCTGGATAGTCAATTAAAAGTTCTTAAAACCTTTGAATTTTTTTGAAATCGCTTCAAATTCTTTAAAAAAAAAAACATTTAAAATTTCTTGAAAATCCTTAAAAATTTTTTAAATCTCTTCAAATTCCTTAAAATGAGTTAAAATCTCTTAAAATCTTTTAAAATCTCTTTAAATCCTTTGAAATTCTTTAAAAATATGATCTGATTCAAAATATTTTGAAATATTATTACTCGCAAAAGAAATCTGTAAAAAATCGTTTGAAATTCTGCCAGTTTATCTTGATATCGAATTGGTTTGAATTCCTTTGAATTCTTCTGAAATCGACCAAAATTATCTTAAATTCCTTTTCAATTCTCTTCAAATCACCTTAAATTATTTTTAATGAAATAATTTTAATTTCTTAAGAATTTACCTCGAACTCTTTTTGACTGTTTTCCATTTTTTTAAATTCTGTTAAGTTCCTTTGAAATTCATATTTGAAATATTTTCTTTTTGTGAAAATTTTAAGCTTCAATTTGGATTCCTAATTTAAATTTTATTGACCTAGATTGGAGATCAAATTTTTTTCTTCCGAGTCAAATTTCTCATATATTTTTATAAAAAAATTTAACCTATTCATCTTTTTTTTTAATAACAATAGATACTATGATGACTGTATTTTATATTGATGAGTATCTAATAAATTTTATTAAATTCAAGGTGGATACTAGATAGAGGAGAATTATTAACAAAGGAACAGTTAGATATGAGTAATTTAACAACGAGTGTAAATAGTGAAGACCAAAATCCTCAAGTGGTTTTTTCTCCACATATTAAGTACGCGAGATCTGAAGATTTTACAAGACAGTACCCGTAAGTATTATTAATTGTAGAATAAGTTAATTAATATCTTCAAGACTTCATGAATATTATAAAATTTTAATTTTGAAGTATGTAATTGTAAAAAAATTAATTTAATTAATTTTCAATTTCAGATACATTGACACGCAATCGAACAAGAAGCTCAACGCATCGACTGCATTCCAATTATTAGTAAGACCCGGTTCGTACACAATAACTTCCAAAAAAGACAGTGTAGATTCTCAACTGGAGACTACAGAATGGTCCACGAAAGAGGCAGGAGCAACTACAATCGTAGCTCTTCTCATCCACCTTGACGGATTTTAAACCTGCCCGAAAGTCCAAACTCATTGATTTTTCATCCTCCAAAGATCGTAGATACCTTATCATTTTTAAACCCAATTTTAACGGGACTAACTTATCACATTCTTTTAATCATTGTTATAAAATGTACAGATACCTATGATTATCAATCGATTCCCAAAAATTTTCTTTAAGAATTTGCGTCGATGTGTTCTTTAAATTCTCCTGATTAGTAGAAGGCTTGCATAAACCACGTGGCCCGTTTTTCCGATTTTCCCGGTAGTTTTTCGACCCCCCCCCCCTCCCCACCGTCATCTCTAACGTGAAATTTCCACACCTCCGAAGGAAAGAATGAATTCGCCAAGAGTTTCGTATTCATCCAGAATTTTTTGCCCTGAATATTAGGACATTTAGCACGATATTCTTGCACGATATTCTTTATTATGTAAATCATCTTCCAAGTTCCTTTTGAGGTGGGATATTAATTTTATAAGCAAGTTAGGACGGTAATTAAAGTAATTTTCATCATATTTCACTTTATTGTTGCTGTCTGTCATAATTGCGATAAACGAAATAATTGTCAAAAGTAAATTAACAATGACAGTAATAACAGTCCAGTCTCAGTCCAGTCTATGGTCCAGTCAAAAAATAACGAGCCCCATGGTCTATGCAAGATACCTTAGGTGTATTCCAATAAGTATTCGTTATTTCGTTTACTGTAATTAAAAGACTAGAAGATCCAAAGTATTCAATCTTGAGCTGAGCGAACATTATAAACTTTCGTTAATTTCGCTACGAATTGAATTAATCATTGAGATTAAAGGCCTTTATGACACGAACATTCAGACCTATTTTTGCAAAAGTACGAAAATCGATCTTTGTGATTAACTCCTCGGTTTTCTTTTGAAGATTAACCATCTTATATTTTTCAGGAATGTCTCGATTTTTCGACAAATGAAGTTGACGACACTTCCAATTTGTATCATTTCTTTATTATCGTATTTGTCGGTTTTTTGTCGGTAAATTTGTGAATTTATTTTGTCGTCAATTTCATTTACCGAGGACGCAATTCCTTTTTCCCTCCAACATTTTTGCTTTACTGTAAATAATAAGTCTTCGCAAAAAGAACTGTATCTCTATTAACTTAATAGGCACTTTCTGTGATATATATTAATTACCGTTTATCTGTATCGTCTTAAGCTAAGCGCGTGACAGTCATTAATTAGTGAGCGTTCACATCTTATTTTATATTTATTAATTAGTAGAGTCAATAATTTTCCAGCCTGCATCTAGAGATCCTTACAAATTGCTCTTTGCATATGGAAAAGAAATTTTATTTTATTTTATTTTTCATTTTGATTTTTATTTGTCAGGAATATTTTTGATTTCTATTTTGCAGAATGACCCTTTTTCTAGTCACTATTTTAATCCTCTTCATAAATTATTTCCAAAAATCTATACGTGTCGGCGAAAACTGCGCAAACACAATATTGTCAACGTGTCCATGTTAGTAAGATACGAGTCAATTTAAATAAACTAAAATGCTAAGGAGCACCAAGAAGAAAACGATTTTCTCAAATAATCTGTTAATTAATTTCATAATCAAAACATTTGTTGAATAGTTTTGTATAATTTAAGTTCCTTGAAAAGCGGCGACGCTGATTTTTTTTTCAAGAATGATCAAGCAAATTGCCTAATTTCTACTGGAATGGTTATCAGTGTATTTGTTTACATTGATATTCACGTTTGTACAATGAAATATTGCGCGGTCTACAAAAATGTATATTTTTCGGAAGTACATCATTGTTACTAGATGTATTAGGCACGAATAATTTTAAGGAAGATGATAAGATTTATTTGGCATGTTACGAAATTATTTTTCGAGTAAGCGATCTATTAAAAAAATACTAGCAAAGTCATTTTAATGGTAGATTTTTAATCAATTTCAGCACTCACACTCGCGCTTTATAGTGAACTTAAATACTTAAAAGCGAAACCGAGGATTTTCCAGTAAAAAACAATATATATATATAAATTATATACAAAAATGTAAGTGGTAATTTTACTTAAAATAGAAAGTTCAAATTTAAATCTTTAACTTTAAGGGGACCCGTCAGTCTGAGAGGTCGAAAAAAGAGCAATTTTTTAGAAATTTTTTTTAAAAACAGGTTTATTTATCATGTTACAAGTATTTGTCCATTCGATTACTACATATTTGAACCTCTTTCAGTAATTTTTTTAATTAAAAATAATGTAAAATAAAGAAGTTACGTCCAATCTCCGAGAGGTCCAAAAAAAAGGAGTTTTCGGTGGCCAAAACTAGTCAAATCTGGATCATGTGAAATCAAAAAATCAAAAGGTATTCTTTAGTAAACACGTGTAGGAAGGGAATAAACGAAAGCTTTTTTTATTATTCTTTTTTTCAAAATAGCGGACTTTCGAACAAAAAAAAATTAATTTTTTTGCTGAAAAAACGCCCGTTTTTCACCTCATAAAAGAACAAAAAATTTTTTTTTCAAAAAATCCTTCCGTTCATTCTCTAGATAATTATGTGTTAAATAACTGATAAAAATTTTGTAATGATCGGATAAGCCGTTGAGGCGTTGTGTTGGCCACCGATTTAAAAAAATTGTTTCGAGAAAAACGCGTTCAAAGTTTTATACTTACGTCAAACTGCCTTATACCTGCTTCGATTCAAATTGTTATATCATCGCTAATAATTCTCGGATCTTTATAAAATTTGGAGAGAATATTTTTGAAACTATATTCTTTCAGAAAATGCAATTAAAAAAAATCAATTCTTTGACTGACGGGTCCCCTTAAGGGTTTTGGACCCAAGTGTTAAGCTCATAATTCCATTCTCTATTTTACTCAACGAAAATTATAGATAAATATTTTTTCGCTTTGTAGCGCTAATCTGTTTTCAATTATAAGACTGCATACAGAGCGAAAAAATATTTAATTTCGTCACTTTTTGCATAAAACGAAGAATTCAAAATCTAACTTCAAAATTGAATATTTTCATTTTACTTAAAAAATATGTGAATTAGATATTTTCTCGCTCTGTATGCATAATTCTAGTTAAAAATTGATTAATTATACAGAGGGAAAAAATTCCAAATTTAATATTTGTTGAGTAAAATGAAGAAATCGAATTTTTAGATTTGAACTTGGTTCCAACACCCTTAATTTGAAGATATTCCATTACGAATAGATACATAGAACTTGTAAAACTTATAAAAATCTTTCCAATTTTGGGAGTATGATAAGTTTATTGAAACAATTTTGTTTATAAATTATATTAATATTTTTGCTTGGAAATTTTCCTTGAGTTTTGAGCCTAATTCCATTTACGTAGGTGAAAAGTCTTAAGACCTGAACACCATATTTTCAATTACTAGCACTTTTTAAACAAGGAAGGGGAGGTTTTATTGCACATGGACGTCGTGCACTGCAGTATTTCAAAATTGAAATTTAAGTAAACTTATCGAATTTGATAAGTAAAGAATAAAATTCGGAAATGCGTCTCTTCTGAACCGAAGTGAGCAAATAAAACATCCCTGCCTACACAGAAATAGTAATTAATAGCCAATAGGGTTCACGTATATTATTATGGAAGTTATTATACTAGTTGGCACTCGAGTTGTTTTTCAAAGTTGTAAGTCGTACGCTTTATAATGAGTAATCTATGATCTATCTGGCAGGCTGCTTGGAACGTCTTTACAATTTTATTTATAAAGAATGCTCGTGTGATTGAGAATATGAGGACTGTAATGCGTGAGCTGATGCAAATAATTAAGCGGATGGAATCTTTAAATTAAAAAAAATATATATATATATATTATATATATATATATATATTGAATGGAAAAATATTTCCTGCCTTTTTAAATTTATGATTTAATTAACATTTAAATCCTTCAAAGTAAAGCTGTTATGAATTCGAAATCTTAAAATTAAGCAATAACCAAATGGGAATCACTAAAAAAATGTATGATAAAATAATTATTTTATTTTTATATTTTTATTTTAAATTTATGATCTTTGAAATTAAATGAAAGACAAACGATGTATAAATAATACAATATGGCTTTATTTCTCAAAGTACAATAGATATACATACATTTTTTTCATCAAGTCATTACAGGAGGATCTAGGATCTAGACCCAAACTCTAACATTCTGATCCCAAGAGCAGCTAGCCAATGCCATTCCATTAGGAGACATACAGATGGAAGTTACTCGATTTTCATGGCCAGCCAGCATACCTTGAAGGAAGAATTAAAAAAAGGCGAATTAATTATTTCATTGAAAAATAATATTTTCATTATTTAAAATTTTTTTATTACAATCTTAGATTTTATTTTGATTTCAATTTTTCTTACCATTATGTTGAGCTTTCAGGGTATCCCAGATGTGAATCGAATTGTCATCACTACCGCAGAACATAAATCTGCCACTGAGGGAAAGAGCACAAGATGTGAATCCGGGATTTGAACCAGGTGGTTTGAATGTTGCTAGTTGCTGATCCGATCTCAAATCCCATAACCGAGCAGTTTTATCTTCAGAGGCTGTTACGAATCCCTGACTTGATGGATGATACTGTAAGAAAGATTTTTTTATCAACATTTTATTTTATTATATTTATAATATTTTATTTTATTATATTTATAATATTTTATAATATATTTTTATTTATTATATATTTATTATTATTATTTATTTATTATATATTTATTATTTTTATTTATTATATTTATAATATTTTTATATATTTTATTATATTCCTTCGTGATTTATACATATATATCTGATTTATAAAAACAAGAACGAACGCGCGCTCTGCGCGCGCATTTACTTAAAAATCCTTAAAAATTCACGAAAACCTTAAAAATCATTAATCTCTTGAAATCCATATTAAAATTCGTGAAAATCTCTAAAAATTCCTAGAAACCTCTTGAAAATCCTTAAAAATTCACGAAAACCTTCAAAATCATTAATCTCTTGAAATCCATGGTTAAAATTCGTGAAAATTTCTAAAAATTTCTAGCAACCTCTTGAAGTTTCTGAATATTTAAAATCTCTTAAAATCATTAGAAATTTCATGAAATTCCATGAAATCCTTAAAAATTTTACAAATTAGAATAATCGCTTGAAAATACTTATAAATTCAGAAAAACCTTCAAAATCTGTTACGAACGAGAGTTTTTATTTTTAAAAGCAAATATTTAATTAAT
>CAJFCP010024599.1:6778-17101 GCA_904066005.1 Synergus itoensis | reverse complement strand
ACCTCTTAAAATTTGTTTAAATTATTGAAAATCTCTTGAAATCATTAGAAACCCAAAGAATCTCAAAGAATGCCTGGAAATTCTTTATAATATTTCGAAATCCTTGGAAGGTTTCTAAAATCTGTTAAATAAATTATAAAAGTTATACATATATGTAATACGACAAAAACAACATACTTAACATAAATGTCAATTTCTATTTTCCCTGACAACTACTTGAATTTCCCTGACATTTCCCTGACTTCCCTGACATGTGGCCACCCTGTTAAAGAATTTCAAGAAGTTTTTGGAATTTTAACAGGTCTTAACGAATTTTAAGAGATTTCAAAAAGTTTCAGAGAATTTTAATGGATTTTAAGGAATTTTAAAAGAAGTCAAGAGATTTTAATAATTTTTAAAAGACTTTATACAACTTTAAGGATTTCATGAAATTTAATGAGATTTCTAATAATAGATTTAAAAAGATTAATGGATTAATGGATTTTAAAAGACGTAAAAGGACTTTAAATCTTATCGTAGAGATTTAAAGGATTTCATGGAATTTGATAAGATTTCTAAGGATTTTAAGAGATTTTAAATGTTAAAAAATTCCAAGACGTTTTTAGAAATTTTAAAAAAATTTTGGGAATTTTGACTTGGATTTCAAGAGATGTTTGATTTTAATTATTTTTGTGTATTTTTAAGGGATTTTAAGAGATCTCTAGAAGTTTTAAGAAATCCTAACAAATTTTAAGGGATTTTGAAGATTTTCGTGAAATTTTTTTGCGCCATTAGTTTGTTTTTGTTCTTTCAACTCCAAGTCACTCAAAAGCCAATCAGATTTGCGACAACAATGTATGCGTGATTTTCGAGAAACTTCGTTACACCACTTTTTTAAGATAGGATTAGAAAGAAAACATACCTTAGTACCATTGTGAGATATCCAATCTCCACAAATGATCCACGAGTGTTTCTTAAGACCAAGAGCTGATACGGGAAAAGTTGCTTTTTCAGGAGACACACAAGTAACTCCACAGAGTAATCCTGAGACCCAACGATCGTTTACTTTTTCTATTTTCACTTGGAACACTTTACCCCTTATCAAAGGGCGACTAGACATCACTACACCTGTAAAAACAAATGTAAATTATATGAATTTCACTAATTATACGTTGTTTTTAACCCTGGAATACTTGAGCGTACCTTGATTATAACTAGCTACTCTCCTCGCAGTTGTTCTTTTTTCCAACTGTACATTTCTCCCATGATTTTCATGAAACTCGTAACACCAGTCAACATCTCCGACTGAAGTGTTTATAGGTTGCGTCGGAGTAAGCACCATTTCATTCAACAATTTCGCCTCGGAAATTTCAACTGACGATTCCATCCCCGCATCACTATAATATCAAGAGACATTATATTATTTAAAAAATCCTTTTATCACTTAAGAAAAAACTTTCAAAAATAAGGTATTGGGACTTACTTTCTAATAGTAGGTGGCATCGGATCTAAGAGTAGTTCTAAGGAATCTTGCATTCGCAAACTGGCGTTTGGAGAGATCGCAGGGTTTTGTTGCTTGTTGCTCGTGATGCTGACGGCAACGGTACTGCCAAAAAGTTCTATAACCGCGAATACCATCTCTGGTAAATTTGAAGCTGCGACTCCCATGTCTTCATTATTTATATAAAACTTGAGATTTCCCTCTTGAGTGCGTTTCAAACCTATCTTATCACCTACTCTAATCCAGTCTAAACTGGGACAGTAATTCAAACAAAGAACATAGCCTTTGTGACGTACTTCGTTACCTGAAATTTAAAGTAATAGGATTAATCAATTTTTAACTAGAATTATGCGTACAGGGCAAAAAAATATCTAATTCAAATATTTTTTTAAATGAAAATATTCAATTTTAAAGTCAGATTTTGAATTCTTCGTTTTATGCAAAAAGTATCGAAGCTAAATATTTTTTTCGTTATGTATTCAGTCTTATATTTGAAAAAAGATTAGCTCTACAGAGCGAAAAAATATTTATATATAATTTTCGTTGAGTAAAATGGAGAGTGGAATTTTGGGCTTAACGCTTGGGCCCAACGCCCTTAAATCGATTTAAAAAGATTTAAAGGATTTTAAAGAATTTGAAGAAATTTCGAAGGGACTAAAGGATTTAAAAATATTTTAAGTGATTCTAGGAAGTATCAAGAGATCTTTAATAATTTTAAAGAATAAGAAGGGGTTTTAAAGGAATGCATAACAATTTAATTTTCAAGAAATTTTACAAGATTTCAAGAAATTTCAAGTGATTTTAAAAAATTTCACGAGATTTTTAAAGAATTCAAAACAGTTTCAGGATTTTCACAAAATTTCAAGAAATTTTTAAGAGATTTTGAGGGATTTAAAAAAATCTAAAGGATTTAAAGATATCGTATACATGATTTTAAAAAACTTCAAAGAATATCAAGAGATTTTACATGATTTTAATTAATTTTAATGGAATTTGAGTGATTCAAAACGATTTAAAGGATTTTAAAGAATTTTAAGAGATTTCAAAGAAATTTCAAGTGATGTTAAAGAATTACTAAAGATTTGACGAGATTTCAAAAGACTTATAAGGATTTTAAGATTTTAAGGAATTTCAAGGAATTTTTAAAGAAATCAAAAAGTCGATAACGACCCCATGTAAAACAGACCGTAAAATTCTATTCGATTCATCATGGGTCTCTAAATTTTTTTTCTTAATATTGTCGAAATTCAGAAAGCGATTGTAGACTTCTAGCGACCACTGAAAATTTCAAAGTTTAAGAGTATAATATAATTTTACCTCTAATAGACTTATAATCCTATCTTAAAAAAATGGTGTCACGAAATGTCTTGAAAATCTCGCATACATTATTGTTGCAAACCTGATTGGCTTTTGAATGACTTGAAGTTGAAAGAAGAAAAAAAAAAAACTAATCCCTCGAAAATCCACAAAAACCATTAAATCATGAATCTCTTGAAATCCAAGTCAAAATTCGCAAAAATCTCTGAAAATTCATAAAAACCTCTTGGAATTTCTTAACATTTAAAATCTCTTAAAATCCTTAGAAATCTTATCAAATTCCATGAAATCCTTCAAAATTATACAAAACCTTTTAAAAATGAAAAAAATCTCATAAAATCCTTTACATTTTACGACAACCTTCAAAGTCCTTTTAAATTCTACAAAATCTTTTAAAAATCAGGAAATCCCTGCAAATTATTCGAAAACTGATAAAATTTCACAAAATTCTTAAAAACCTCATAAAATCCTTTAACATTTTACAACATTACAATCATTTTATACACAATACAATCTTCAAAATCCATTTAAATTCTACAAAATCTTTTAAAAATCAGAAAATCCCTACAAATTATTAGAAATCTCATAAAATTTCACAAAATTTTTAAAAATCCAATGAAATATTTTTAAAATTATTAAAATCTCTTGCATTTTTTTTAAATTCCTGCGGAAATTTTATGAAAACATTTAAAATTCTCTTAAAATTCGTTGAAATCTCTTAAAATTGGAGAAAACCTCTTAAAATTCTCAGAAACTTCTTGAAACTCTTTGAATTCTAGGATAAAATTTAAAGTCCCTTTACATCGTTGAAAATTCATTAAAATCATTAGAAATCTCATTAAATTCCAAAAATCTTTTGTATTCGCTTAATATTACTCAAAATTTCACGAAAACATTAGAAATCGCTTAAAATTCGTTGAAATCTTTTAAAGTTCTTAGAAACCTCATAATCTTCCTCAAAATTTCAAAACATTTCAAATCCCTTAAAATTCCCTACCTTTAAAAAATCTCTTAAAATTTCATGAATTCCGATCAAATTCTGCAAAATATCCTGAAATATCTTAAAATTCCACGAAATCTTTTAAAAATCCTAAAAATCTTTAGAACTTTATAAAAATTACTTGAAAATTGTCAAAATCCACTGAAATTCCTAGAAACCTTTTGAAACTTTCTAAAAAAGATGATGTAACGAAAAATGTCACTAAAATCTTGCATAAATTTTATTATTATTTCAAATCTGCTTTCTAAATTTGAATCAGCGAAATTTTATTGGTTCTTGAATGATTTGAAGTTGTAAGAAGGAAAATAAATAATCGTGCGCGTAGCGCACGTGTTGGTTTGCTAGTATTACTAAAAAGCTTCTTATATTGTCAAAAAAAAGAAAAAAAAATCTCATAATATTATTCTTTACTGGCAAAAATTTAACCGACATTGACCGGGATTTTAAAAGATTTTTAGTAAATTTAGAGAATTTTAAGTGATTTTGAAGGATTTTAGAAAATTTAAAGGATGTTAAGAGATTTCAATCGATTTTATCGAATTTAGAGAAATTTTGAAATATTTTAAATAATTTAAAAGAAGTTGAAGGGATTTAAAAAAAAAAATTCTTAAAAGTTAAGAATTTTCTAAGAAATTTTACAGGATTTCTATGTATTCAGTGATTTTAAGGAATTACTAGGGATTAAACGGGATTTTAAAGTTTCTTTTTAAAGTTTTTGAAAATAATTCACAAGATTTCAAAAGATTTAACATAAGTTGCAAGTGTCAAATAATAATATTTTGTTTGATTATTCAGTAAAGTTTTTTTTTTCAAACTGGAAATCCACTTTCTGTATCAATAATAAAATTAAGGACAATTTTCAAATTTCCTAAAGGGGTTGACAATTCGTGAAATCAGGTATACACTTGCACTAAAATCTCCTGGATTCTTCTGAAATATCGGAAGTCACTTAAAGTCACTTGAAGGCACTTTGAAGTTATGTGAATTCACATGAATTTATTTGAATTTTTTTTAAATCTCCTGAAGTCAGTGAAATTTTCTGAAGTCATTTGAATTCATATGAAGTCACATGAAATCACACGAATTCATTTGAATCTTCTTAATATTTCCTGAAGTCAGTGAAATCTCCTGAAGTCAATGAAATCTTTTGAAGTCATTTGAAGTCACATGAAATCACATGAATTCACGTGAATTCATTTGAATTTTCTTGAAATCTCTTGCAGTTAGTGAAATCTTCTGAAGTCAATGAAATATCCTGAAATATTTTGAAGTCAGAAGTAGGTGTACACCCGCTTGGTCGAGTTGTCAACCCCTCAGATTTTCTTAAATTCTCGCACAGTAGACACCCTGATACCGACACATTCATTTTCTAATTCGCCAAAGAATTAAACTCACCAGTTAAATACCAAGAATCTGCAGGAATGCAGGTCATTCCTGGCACGAGATTCATCGAAGTCAACCAGTTTCCACTTTCGTGGCTGAGGACTCCTATCCTCAGAGAACCGCTCCATTCACGGGCGACTTCTTGAATGCAAATTTCGAAGAATTCATTATTTTCAAGCGGAGCGTCGCTCAACAATACAGCATTGCTGTATTCTCTGCAACGAGTCGCAATGCCTCTTTCACTATTCAGTTGAATATTCAAGCCTACGGACTCGTGAAACTTGTGTGTGATTTCAATATGACCCTGAGGTTGAATTACGGACGTGGGTTGCTGGCTTGTACTATTTTCTGATTGCAAATACTGCTGGGTCATCGTATCTCTCCGCTCTGGCAAAACGATCGTCACCTAATGACAAATCAAGAAATATAATTTCTGACAACATTATATACATATAATATATTATATCACATACCTTTAAAATTTTAAAATAGCTTAATTTAATTTTTAAATAAGCGTAGAAATAAGGGAAATTAATTTAGAAAATAAAATACCTGTGCACACTGTCCATACAAATCAATAACAGGATAAACATGAGCTGGAAGTCCAACACAGGCAACACCTTGATCAACTCCATCCAGATAATAATGCAGACATGTATCAGCGCAACGCATCATGCCAATGCGATTTCCTTCGGTAAGTTTATCCAAATCACAACTATAATTATTCCTGAGAGTCACTCCGTCACGCATAACAGTTGATCCGGAGAGCATCCAAGTATCGTGATCTATGTCAGTCATCGTCGAGGGAAATTCCAATTCATCTGGTCTT
Organism: Synergus itoensis; assembly: GCA_904066005.1. Taxonomy (NCBI): domain Eukaryota; kingdom Metazoa; phylum Arthropoda; class Insecta; order Hymenoptera; family Cynipidae; genus Synergus; species Synergus itoensis. Next base: position 11,092 of record CAJFCP010024599.1, on the reverse strand, counting down.
ATAGCAGTTACACCTGTTAATAAAATAATTCATAATTCACATTCTTTAAATGAAAATAAATTCTAACCAGATTTTTATTAATTGGATTATTGTCTCATACCTGCTTCTATTGCCCCGGACCATCTATCAACCATTTTATCAATTGAAACTTCGAACATTTCCCCATCTCGTAGAGCCCTGTTGGCTATAACAATCGCATCGTTAAACTCGCCTAATGCTCTAGGTCTCGAGGCTGTTAGCCCGTTGTTTGTGATCCTCGCATTCTTCCCATGAATGTGGTGAAAACGCAAGTCGCTGTAACAAATATTTATAGCGTAATTACAATATTAATTATATTATTAGGTAAAAATATGAAGAGAAAAATTTAGAAAAGTGAATCCAAAACAAAATAATCGTGCGCTTCTTAGTTTGCTAGTTCCTTAAAATTTCACTAAAATATTCGGAATCTTAAATTTCGTTAAAATCTCTTAAAATTCCAGAAAACTCTTGAAATTCCATAATATTCCACAAAAATCTTCAAAATCATAAATTTCTTTATATTATTATTAATATTTTAGGTCATCTGATTCGTGTTAAGACAGAAAATTTTAATTTTCCTTACATCAATTTCACATTATGATAATTTGAAAAGATCTAGTTAAAAAATCCATTTTTTTAAATTATAAATAACCATAATCTCAATAATCAATTTCATAAGAATTATAAAAGTACATAAAACTTGTAGAATCAGGGTGGCCACAAGATTCAATTTTTCAATTTCCCTGACTTTTTCCTGACTTTCAGACAAATTTCCCTGACAGAAAACTATTAAAAATGCGTATAAATTTTCGATAATATTACTATTTACATTTTTAAAAAATTTCGTATAATATCACTTTAAATCTTTTGAAATTTAAAATCACTTCACAATATTTAATATTCGTAAAAATCTCGAATTTAAAACAACATTCACGGGGAATTTTAAAAACTCTTGAAATGCATCAAAATTTCTTAAAATTATTGGAAAGCTATTGAAATCCCTTAAAATTTGCTGAAATCTTTTGAAATTCCTAAAAACATCTTTAAATACCTTAAAATTCCACTACAATATTTAAAATTCCATGAAATCCTTTATAATTATTTTACAAAATCGTTTACAAATCATAAAATCTCGTGAAATTCTTTCAAATCCCCGAAAGTGCATTAAAATTTCTAAAAAAAAAAAACTCTTGAAATAAAAAATCTCACAAAATCTTTTAAAAATCAAAAATGACTTGAAATTTTTTTAAATTCTATGAGGACTATTAAAATTCCTTAAAATAATTTTTAAAATGTCAAAATTACTTACAATTTTTATAAGCTTCTTATAATCCTTTAGAATTTCACGAAAAACTTTAAAATCCCTTAAAATATGTAAAGATTCCTTAAACTTCTAAAAAATCTATTATAAATCATAAAAATGTTGTGAAATCCTTGAAAATTCCATGAGGAACATTTAAATTCTTTAAAATCAATTTAAAATAATTAAAATGTATTAAAACTCTGACAAATCTCTTGTGAGATTCTTTAAAATTTCAATCAAATCCCTTAAAATCACTTTCAAAAAAACAAAATTTCCTAAAATTCTTACAAGCCTTTTAAAGTCCTTTAAAATTCCATGAGAATATTTATAATCCCTTAAAATTTCTTAAAATTCTTACAAGTTTTTTGGAACTTTAAAATTCCTTAAAATTCTTTGAATTCCCTAAATTTTCTTAAAAATCTCTTAAAACTTCATGACGTCCTTTTAAAATTCAACTAAATTATACAAATCTCTTGTAATCACTTAAAATTCCTAAAAACCTCATGAAATCCTTTAAAATTATTGAAAATATCTTGAAATCATTAGAAACCTAAAGAATCTCAAAGAATATCTGGAAATTATTTATAATCTTTCGAAATCTTTGGATAGTTTCTAAAATTTGTTAAATAAATTATAAAAGTTATATACGTAATACGACAAAAATAACATAGTTAACACAAATGTCAATTTCTATTTTCCCTGACAACTACTCGTATTTCCCTGACATTTCCCTGACTTCCCTGACAAACTTTTTTTTCCCTGACATTTCCCTGACTTCCCTGACTTCCCTGACATATGGCCAACCTGTTAATAAAGAACAATTTAGTAAATGAAAACTTAAGGTGTCTAAAATGTTCTTAAAAAAATGTTACGATCTTTCCTTGATCTTTCCATGACTTTTATATGACGCACTTTAAATTTTTCCCCCGTCATTTAGTTGATGCATAGAGACACCTATTTTATGCAAAGCGCATAATCATATAATGTCTCAAAATTGAATATTACTCGAAATCTTTGCGATTTAAGAAGTTTCTAAGTTAAATAAAGAAGATTCGTCATCGCATAAAAACGCATAATTTTTTTTCATCGCATAATTCTGGAATCTTCGCATAATTTTTGAATTTTCACATAATTTTAGAAAATATCGATTTTTACATGAAAATTTTGTTTTTAATTGATAAAAATTCAAAAATCTGAAAATATTTTAGAACAATTTATTGATTTATTACACTACCAAACAGAAGTTTGGGTTCGCCTGTTTTTCGATGATCGTTTATGTTCTCCTAAATTTAATTACACCAAAGATCACATTTTTTCTTTTAAGTAAATTAAATGTTATCAAAATGAGCCCAGGACGAGGTTACTTTGACAATTTTTTAAAATTGTAAAGAACGTCAGAAATTGGTTGGAATCTAATTTAAAACGAAGTTTTAAATGATTTCAAAAAGCTTTCCAAATAGTTATTGTGAATTTAAGAATTTTTCAACGCCTTTACAATTTTTCAAAAGATTTCAGGAAGATTTTGAAAGATTGGACGTAATTTAAAAATTACAAAAGAATTTTATGAAAATGAAGCGATATCAAGTTTCAAACTTTGAATACACTTTTTCATATGTAAAAAAAAATTCCTTGGAATGAACTTGAGAGACTTTTTTGTCTGTAATTTGTATAACGTATATTCACTTGAATTCAAGAGAATTGATAGATATCTCACTGAGAAAAATATTTTGTGCAACAAAATATGTTTTGTTGGCTGAAAAAAATTTTTGTTGGTTCAACAAAACATTTTGTTGGTTTAACAAAACGTTTTCTTGACCCAACAAAAATTTGGTTGAGCCAACAAAAAAATTTTGTTGCACAAATACCAACAAAATTATTTTGTTGTCCGGACCAAACCTTTTTTTCAGTGCTCCATTAGAATTAAATAGAACTCGATGAATTTAACAAAATGAAGTAGAATTCATCGAAATTGAATAAAGTTTTTAAAAATTTAATGAATTTCTAGTGAATTCAGCGGAATTCAATAGGATTTAAAAGGATTCAATGAAATTAATTGAAAACTAAAACTAGCTGTGAAGTTGTATCAACTTTTGTACTCATTCAATGAGCACTTTGCTTTCCTCATAGAGGAAGCATTAATTAATTAATCAAATGTATTAATATTAGGTCACCTGATTCATATCAACACAAAAAAAGTTTATATAAAAAAATTAATTTTTCAAAATTATAAATAACCATAACTTTCTTATTTTTCAATGGAATTTATTAAACTTATTCAATCGATTCGTCTCGACATAAGGAATCTTTTTTCTTGTGACGTCTAGTTTGAATTTTGATTATTTGAGAAGTTATAGATGAAAAATAAATTTCACTAAAATCAGAAAAGTACATAAAAATTGTAAAATTAAATATTTTGTTAATTCCTTGGTATATAGAGGAATAACTGTGCAATTAATTTATCTCTACGTGTTTTCAAGATATTGCAGGACATCATATTAGATATATTCCACTTAAAATATGTTCAAAAAAACCTTTTTTTAGAAATTAGATTTTTGTCACCACTACAAAGCTTCCTCTATGAGGAAGCAAAAATCACTTGAAATTCTAGTAAGTGCTATTTAATAGAATTCAACAAAATTGAATAGAATTCTAGTGAATAATTGAAAGCTATTTATAGTAATTTCCAGAGAATTTTCTTCAAATTCTCTGAGAATTCTAATGAACTCGAATCCTCTTGACATAAATTTTTGATGAGAAGAAGCTCTAAGAGCTTGAGAAGCTATATAATCTCCTCTCTGATTCAAAAAAATATCCTTTCCTTCAATCACACTGATCGCATATTCCAACTAGTTGATTTCCAATTTGTTGAACAATAAAATCCAGAAGCACCCTCAATCCTCATTAACCGCCACACAGTGGGAAAAAAAGCACTTTTTTGGGACAAAAATCTGTCTACACCTCAAATCGCAACGGATTAGAACGTTTTTTTTTTT